>CALNHX010002957.1:0-162650 GCA_940337035.1 Agriotes lineatus
TAACTAAAGTTTAGATTACATATACATTCATTCTAAATAAGGTTAGCAGTTTGCATACACCCTGCTTAAATAAAATACGAATACATTCTTAGTAACTAAAATTGACGCTTTGGAATTCCAATACATGCTTTTTAACAAAAGTTAAAAATTGGGAAACATCCGTCCTAATTTAAAGTCGACAATTCTCGGACACCCTTTCCAAATAATGTTCAGAATTCGAATACATCATTCTTAACTAAAGTTAACAATTTAGATGTATCCTTCTTAACTAAAGTGGACACTTCAGAATGCGAATACATAAAATTATCTACATTTATACTTTCGGATACCTCCTTCTTGACTGTAGACAATTTGTATAAATTCGTTTTATTAAAGTTGACAGTTTGCGAACATCGTATGCAAATAACGTTCACAATTTGAATACATCTTGCTTAATTAAAGTCGACGATTCGAATATATTCTTTTTAACGAAAGGTAACAGTGTGGATATATTCTCCTTAACTAAACCCGACAATTTCGATACATCCTTCTTTATTAAAGTTGAGAATTCGCATATACCCTTTTTAAATTAATTTAACAATTCGAATACCTATATTCTTTTTAACTAAAGTTGACAATTTGGATAGATTCTTCTTTACTAAGATTGACAATTTGCATACATCCTTTTTGGATAACGTTAACAATTCGAATACATCCACCTAAACTAAAGTCAAAAATGTTAATAAGATTTATTTTTTATTTATTAAAATTAACATTTTGCATACATCCCCTTTAAGTAAAGTTAACAGTTCAAATACATCTTAACTAAATCGGATCCTTCTTAACTAATGTTGAGATTTCGTATACGTTCTTTCTAAATAAGGTTAAAAGTTTGCATACGTCCTTCTTAATTAAGGTTCAAAATTCAGTAACTAAAGTTGAAGCTTTGGAATTCTAATACATGCTTTTTAACTGAAGTTAAAAATTCGAATACAGCCTTCTTATTTGAAGGAGGTAATCTAAGTAAATTCGTCTCAATTAGAGTAGACAATTCGTGGACACCGTTTGCAAATAATGTTCACAATTCGGATACATCGTTCTTATCTAAAGTTAACAATTCAGATACATCCTTCTCAAGTAAAGTCGACAACTTGGCTACAATCTTCTTACTAAAGTTAACAGCTTAGGTTCATAGTCCCTAAGGTAAGCAATTCGAATACATCCTTAAATAAATCCGGTAATTTGCATTCAGCCTTCTTAACTAAAATTGACAATTAGCATACATTCCTTTAAATAAGATGCAATTTGCATAAATTTTTCGTAATTAACGTTAAACATTGGAATATGTTCTTTTTAACTAAAATTGGGAATTTGCATACATCTTTCTTAACTAAGTCGACAATTTGTATAAATCCATCTTCACAATTCTCCTACACCGTTTATAAATAACACTCAAAAATTAGATACATTCTTCTTAATTAAAGTATATAATTCGAATACATCGTTTTCACTAAAGTTAACAATGTATCTGTATCCTTTTCAACTAAAGTCAACAAGTCACAGACATCTTTTTCAGATAAAGTGAGAAATTCGGATACATTCAATGTGTATATATCCTTCCTAACTAATGTCGGCAAATTGCATACATCCTCTTTAAATAATGTTAATAATTCGAATACAACGGTTTGGCTTAAAGTCGACAATTTGGATAGATCCTTAGTTACTAAAGTTGACAATTCTCATACATCCTTTTTGGTAGAGATAACAATTCAGATACGTTCTTTTTAACTAAAGTCGCCCATTTGCATAGATCCTTCTTTATTAAAATTAACAATTTATATACATCCTGTTTAAATAAAGTTAACAATTCGAATACCTACATAGGTACTTCTCAACTAAACCTGAAAATTCGGTTACATCGGTCTTAACTAAAACTGAAAATTGGAATACATTTTTCTTATATAAAGTTAATGACTTGAGTACACCCTTCTTAATTAAGGTCGACAATTGGTATACATCCACATTAACTAAAGTTCACGCTTCGGAATTCGAATTTTCAACTAAAGTTTAAAATTCCAATACATCTTTCTTAATTAGAGACGACAGTTTGCATAAATCCATCTTAACTAAAGTGGACATTCGAAGACATCCTTTGCAAATGAGGTTCACCATTCGGATACATCGTTCTTACCTAAAGTTAACGATTTGAATGCATCCTTCTTGACTAAGTCGACAATTTGAATACATTCTTCTTAATTAAAGTTGATAATTCAAATACATCCTCATAAATATATATCCTGCTTAACTGAAATCGACATTTTGAATAAACCCGACTGTACTAATGTTGACAGTTCGCATATATTATTTTTAAATAGAGTTAACAATTCGAATACATTCTTCTTAACTAAAGTTAACAAGTCGAACACATTGTACTTAACTAAAATTGGCAATTCGAATACATCCCTAAATAAATTCGACAGTTTGAATACATCGTTGTTAACTAAATTTGCATACCCGCATACAATCTTTATAAATAAAGTTAACAATTTGTATACATCATTCTTAATGAATATTGACCATTCGAATACATCATTTTTAAATAGAGTTGAAGCTTCGACATTCGGATAAATCATTCTTAACTAAAGATGGCAATTCGAATACATCCTTCTTTAACTAAAGTTGGCAGTTCGCATACTTCCTTATTAACTAAGTTGACAATACTGATACATCCTGCAGCATGTGAAAATATTTTCGAGGCACTAAAAAACATTTGGATCACACGAAAAGAGTGCATATCATATAAAATACAAATATAGTAACGCATACCGATTGAGATATACAAGAAAAGTTAACTCTAAAAACGTGGCTGTTTGTCTTATATCTGTTAATGGAACACTTGCCAAAATTAATTGTGCCTTGGTATTTTAATTCAAGAATTGCAGACATTTTACAAACAAATAAATCTAAAAAAACTAAACCTACAATGAATGTTATTGTTTCTTGTGTCACAAAATATATAGCAAAATACTGTCTGATCGAAAAGAAATTACATAAGGGTTGGCCATGGAAAATAACACTAATATCAACAGCAAACTTTATAGAGAAACACACCGTATTTCTTGAATACTGAAGAGACTAAGGATATTACATTTAAAAATATATCACATCATTAGTTAGATACTGCTGTAACGGCAACATTAAAGTCAGTGACAAATATTTAGTATGGTTAAAATTGTGTAAATCAAAGTTAACAGACCTTTTTGGTGCCACTCGAGACCTACTGAATACGACTAAAGTAAAAATGCAACATGGTTACAAAAGTTTAGCTAATATCGTGCAACGTGGCGATTTGTAGCTCCTACACATTTCTAATTTTATTTTGCCCACTCTTATTACTAGCGTGCTCAGTAGCAATAAGATTTCTCTTATTCTGCTTACCTTAGTTTGCGGTTAGGGAAAGCCCCTGTTAAAATGAAACAGAAGTTGACATGTACTTGTGCCATTGGGAGCATAGAAAAGTGAACCACTCCTGTACACATTTTATGGGATATTTTAATGTTTTGATACTTCCGTTATAAGCAATCAGCTAAAATCTAGTACGCGCCAAGCATACTAATAGACAGGTTTGATCGAAATATCTACCATTAAATTCACTCACTTTGCTATGCTCCTGATGATATACTAACTACTAATCTTAAAATATTACCTTCAAAAATTTACGCAAATGAAAGGCTATATTGTCAAAACACATAGCCACATTTTCTTACAATAATATCAAATTACGTGCCAAAAAAATGTATTCTACTATGCATGTATAAAATGACCAATAGTGTCCATATATTCTCAAAAAGCTGTGTCTACTACGGATTTGTAATGAAAATAATTAACGCACACCTCCGGCAGCTGATGATGCGCAAATGCTCAAACGTAGCGCTCACAGAACCACAACATTAAATAACACGATGCCTTGTGGTGACTACCTACAGCGCATATACTCCAACGCATTCGCTCTTTAGAGTGCTCCAACTCACACAATGGGACTCTTATTGTTAATTAAAATATAAATCCCTGCCTCAAGTGCTGCAACTTTCCACGGCGATGCCTTCGCTATTGCGTCACTCGATGACACAGCCGGTTCCTTTGTTGGCGTCCGGGCTCCCAATCTCCAAAACTTTAATGTTTGCAGGACTTCGACACCATTATACAGCTTATCGGTAGCTGTTTTAAAGCTTCCCTTCGCTTGTACTTGCCCAATAAAGAATCCGTGGTTGGGTGGCGTTGTATATAGCATTTCAATCGGCTGTATATTGAAAGCTATTCTAAACACACTCACGCAAGCCAGGTCAACTTTTTTTATTATTATGGGAAATCAAGAAATTTGTAACATCAGAAACGCAGTGACTGTCGTTAAAACAGGCACAGATAGACAATTTGAAGAACGCCCGGCTCTGATATTATATTTTACAAATCCCTACTACTAAATACCTTACTTAAAATTAATAATATTATTAATGCACTGAAAGACTTAAAAATTACATCCATATAAACTACGTGAAAAATACGGAAGTACATTTTTACTCCTTCGACGCAGACCGTAGCAGATAAAATTTATTTTATTTTTGGGTTACATATTCCAAGCCTTATATTCTGGTAACTTCCCACCAAGTTAGGTCGTATAGCCTAAAACAGAATATATTGTAACTGATATTACATTACTACATTAATAATATCCCCAAATGATATCCATACCCACATTGAAAGCTATGACTTTTTGAGCTACTACAGTTTTCGTCGTCATCAATCGAGAAAGTTACAATCGTATCTTGAGTTAGGTTAAAAGGCTATAACTATTGTAATATATTTAATTTTGAAACTATCGCACTTTATAATGAGTACTGTATGGTGTATATAAATATTATAAAATTATAAGAACGTCGGATTTTATTTTTTTCTGAGATAAGTGGGGTAGTCGGAAAACGTTTACTCAACAAAATAAATATAAATAAATAATTAAAAACAAAGAGATCATGAAGTTGATAAAGAAGGTGATGTTCGATTTTAGTGTTCTATATCAATTCGCATCATAAGGATATGAACTTTTTAAATTATCTTCTTAGAAAGGTGATGTAACAGAAACACATTTGTGAAGAACAAATTAACCATGTGGATGATATATTAAATTTAGTAAGAGCTCTGATATAGAATCAGATTATGAATCCTCCGAAGAAGAAAATATCAATGAAAGACATTGTGAATGTTGAAGCTCAGCCAATTTCCACCAAGAATAAAGGAAACAACACACAGAAAGTAGGAATGAAGCGAAATACGTAGAAAGGTTAGTGAGTCGATACACTAAAAAACTGCTTCAATCTCACACTTGAATATGATTAGTTAGTTGAACATGCAAGGCAGAAAGATAATTTTCAAAGAAATAGCTAGAAAATCGCTTTGAAATATGGAGCTCCAGATATCGAGCCTGGTGGCTCCGTGTTAAAGCTCTTGTCCCTGGCAGAAAACGATAAACGCGGCGCCGACTCTGCCGTCTTCCTTACGCGAACCGTCTGCGTACATGTATGAATAGATCCTATTAATATTTGCAATATAAGATAAAACTCAGTCATACCTCTTTCGTTAAGCTTTACAAACATGATAAAAGATTTAACACTAAATTAATCGAGAAGGTTAAAAATAATGTAGACTATTTTTAATTGACAGAATTTTCTTGTGTTGGTTTTCATGATTGTTCCCACTAACCAACGAACTTTCTATCAATTTCATAAGTTTTTCATAATTATCTCCAGTAGAGGGTGCAATAAGTGCTATTTAAATAGTACCATTGCATACCCAAATCTAGGACTTTTGAAATTGGCAGATGGCAACACTGGCAAGAGGCAGTGGCAGGATCCTTCTTATTTTCGCTATTATGAAACTTCGTTTAGCCCGGGAAATTTATATCAATTAAAGCTGGAGTAGTTCGCGAACTTTCTTAATACAATTCGATTTAAAGCAGCAGCCAAGAACTTTGACTTATTCAGCCGGCAGGCGCTATTGTTACCCTTAAGACTCCCCTAATTGGAAATTTATTTTTCCAGGACTCGTGCGATGTTCGCGGCCGGGATAATTTACTGGCACAAACTCGAATTATTGCCGGGAAGCTTTAAAATCGCCTTGGACAAGCTTCCGGCCAGTCGATAAGTCCGGATATTTATAGAAATCGGAAACAAGCGACAGGAATATTTACGGCGACCGATGGTATATTTATGGCGTTTTTACAATAAGTCGTATAATACTATAACCCCTTACTGTAAATAGAATTCTCGGGCGCGTCGGGAATCTCAACAAAATACGTCTCTCGATCCGGAGGCCTGTCAGACTCAGGATTGCTCTAAAAGCCAGCTCCGATGAAATATTTCTATCCTTCGTGCTTTGAATCGGGAGCAGCTCGGGCTTAGTGCAAAATGTTATGCATTTTCTTTATTAAAACTGCTCAAATGGGCAGATTAGTCGAAGTGATGCACGGCATCTGGAGCTAAGCTGGATGGGCTTTAATGGAAATTATTCATAATTAATATGGGTTTTACAATATTACTTGCGTTATAACCTAATTACTCGTAATAACTGCTGTACTAGACGCATACGATCAGGTAATACACGTCATAACTGCTAAACTGACGATAAACAACCAGTCTACGCATACTTAACTTAGGCAACCCATTATGCACCTACTTAAATGTATAAAAAATTACAAAGAATTAAGATACGAAAACACAATTAACATGAATTAAGCAGTAAATAACAATAAATAAGCGTAGAATAACATCAGCGACTGAGAAAAATCTCCTGTCGCATATGTTAAACACAAAAAGTGAGATTGACACTCTGCTCGATAATGCTATGGATATGCAAACAATTAACAATACATTGATTGTAAATTTAATATCTGCTTTGTTACTTTTCTAAAGTTTCTAGGATTGATTACTTGGAATTACGTCACTAATCACGTACATTGCCTTTTCTGCCTTGAGTATACTTAGTTCCCAGCGACAGTTACTATTAGAATAGGCGTTGTATCTTAATCGATTTGCATTAGAATTTATAATGTTTCTGAAACAATGTTTCCTCAAAACGACGGTGAATTAATTTCGCAACCTGTAAATATTAAAAATTTACCAAGCCAGAAAAGTGAGTCAAAATTGATTCATTCCGCCTATCGGTGAAATGATTTGGTGCAACAATGGAACGACTTTATATTAGAAATGTTGGTGCTTTATTACTAGGTACTGAATCCTTGAATTGTGTTATTAATTTGGTAGTACCTATATTTGAGTTCGCTCCTTTATTATTTTTAGTATATTTTGCCTATTTTCCCATCTTTAGGTACATACTTTTGTTACCAGATATATGTATACCACATCTACGACTTTTGTACTTTTTATTTAAGGTTTTTTACCAGAATGTCCAGTTTTTCCATTTATTTCCACTACTTATACCTTTTTCGTATTTATCGTCAACCTCATTTTCCTTATTTCTCGGTTCCATATGTCTACAGATTTTTCTAGACTTTTTCTAGTTTTCCAACACTAATACATCACCGTCTATATATATCACGCCCTGCAGATAGATCAGTATCGTATTTGTGTACCCTGTACCAGGATAAAAACCGTTTACTACCTGTAACAGCCTTAAAAAGTTTCCACGGCTGAATTCGCTTGCGAAAGTCAAATCAGTTGGAATGGGAAAAATTGCTTTTGTTGTGATTTAAGACGCCACCATAGTGAACCATCAGCCGGTGATGTAATCGGACGGCTTTACTATGGAAAACCCTGATCACGGTTTTTGGGAAACGGTGCTACTTCTGTACCTTTAAAAATGATTGCTTAGCTGCAAAACACGTAAAACTTCATCGCGTTTAATATTTGAAAATCACACAGGAAATGTCAAAGAGCTCAATTAATATAAAAGTTAAAAGCACTACAAACCATAGATTTCAAAACATTGATTTCTACCTGCTCGTCGAGAAGTAACGCTCAATAAAAATCAGCTATTGTCTGCAAAACACAAGGGAAAACAATATTAACACACTAGACGCTGAGAACTAAATGCGTTACTGCGTTGCAAACACAGATACGCCCCAAAACTTATGTCAAAACGACAATTGCGTGTACACACACAAAATTGGAGGTACCTTACCCGTACAAAATCCTATGCTACTGCATTTTCAATTAGCGGCAAATTACACATGCAACGTTAAATAATAAATATAAATGGCTTAACCCAAATGCAGCTTAATAGCCGGTAAAATGCGAAAACCAAAAGAACTCACACACTTCAGAAGTTATAGAAAGTCCTAGCCGCACTTGTAGCAATGATGAGGCTCCTTATTCTAAAATCGGAGCAAAATGGAAAGCTTCTTCAAAGGTTACTTTCAAGAACAAACAGCGGTAGGCCAAAAATATCTACGAGCAATTAGCATGAATCCACACGCAATTAACCGATTTTTTTCCAGATCTTTGTAGGGATCTCGGGGGGTTGCGAAACATTGGATTAATGTACACGGAATTTCATTTAAACAGCCGGGTTGTTAAAAATAAAATAAAATCCCTACTTAAAAAACTATCACAAACTATAGGGAAATACCAATAAATATAATATAAACTTTATACAGATTCGCTTCATAGCAAATGCATCTTGATATGTACCCCTTTATTATTCCTTTTTTAGAAAAGGGGGAACATAAAAATTGTCTAACTACTTAACCTGGAAGGTGATACCAATTCCTTATGGTACGAATACTACTACTTGCAAACAGAACATTTAGAAAATGTAGACTAAGAAACATAGTAAGTAATTGAAACTACGTCAATAAATTGTTACCTTATCACGTTATAATGCGTATTGTCTTCAACGTACAAACACCACAAATTGATAACATTAAATAGTAATTACAACATAAATTAATTTAAAAAAAAGAAATTAGGCGAGCAAAAATGAAGATCATTTTTAAGTGTTTCATGTACTATGTGATTTGAGACACCTGTGCAAGTTCAAAAAACGATTTTATAAAATTAAGAAGAAATTAGTAATTGTTTCACCGTAACAAGGATGTTTAAACATCGAATAGTGATATTTTAATCAGAACACAAGTATAGAATAGATAAAAATCGAATTTTAAGAAAACATTAATCACTAGAAATCAAAAGCAAGAATATGTGTAAGACATCTGAACCGCTTAATAACAAATATTGATTAATACATATCTAATTGACATGGCTTCTGCACATATATTTTGGAGATTTTCTACTCGTATAGGAATTGATAACCATCAAATGTAGTGAATCGTTCATTGTATTATCTATTTTAAAAATATCTAATAATATTAAAATTTAATCTGAGGAAGCTAATAAAACAGCGAAACGTTACTTTATATAAATATACTTCAACATCTATTCTGACACGACTAATTACTTTCAAAATAAAAATCTGTAACGCTGTATATAAAAAACAACCAAATAGCTGAAAACGTCTATTCAAGTATAAAAAATAAAACTAAATGTTTTATTATTTTAATATTAAATCGTCTTCAATGTATCAGCTCCTACAAGTTAGCATTTTTGCATGTAGAAATATTACACTGTAGTGATAATCACTAACGAAAACAGAAAAATATGTGCAGGGTGATTTATAACGCAAAGAGGATATATTTTAGGGTAGATAGAGGGGGCTAAAGTAAACATTTTTTATTAATATAAATGTTAGGAAATTTCAATAACTGAAAACTCGCAACGAGTTAAAGCTTAGTTAAATAAGAAGTAGTCGTTTGGAAATTATGTGGGCAATTTATGTTTTAAATTTAAATTGGGGATATTTGAGTTAACTGAACCACATTTAGTTAAAAAATGATTTAATATAAATGTAAAATAGATAGTACGACTTCTTAATTTTGCGTTTTAATGTCCTATCATTTTTGTAGCAACTATTGAGAGCTGCTGAATAATAAAAAAAAAAATAATACGCAAGTTGCCGTTGAAGTTTAGGAAAGTGTCAGATTAACATTTCAGTAAATTTGAACACTTTAAATTTAAAATTTGTTATTAAGTTATTAGTTCGGATAAAATGGTGAATTACATTAACGAGTAACACATGGGAATGATAATAGTTTATGGAGCTGCCGATGAGAAAGTGCTGCACGAGCAAGGAGTATGTATTTAGAAAAACTTCCAAATAAACCGACCCCTTCCCAAAATACATTTCTCCGGTTTTTCAACGGGGAAGAGAGACTGGGAATTTACAACCATAGAAGGGTCATGATGGTAAAAGACCAAATCGACACGCGGTTGATGTTGAAGAAGAAATATTAGAAAGGGTAGATGCTGAATCGACAACTAACACACGCCAAATTGCCCATGAAGCTAATATTTCTTAGAACTTTGCTTGGCGCACATTGAAGATGAACGGTTTCTACCCTTATCATTTCCAAAAGGTACAAGGACTTACTCCCAACGATTATCCGTTGCGGCAGCAGTTTTGTGAGTGTCTGCTCAATCGTACGGAAGCAGAAGCAGGTTTTCCAAAAAAACACACTGGTAACTGACGAATGCTGTTTTACCAATAATGGTCAGCTCAACTTCCACAATGCTCACACATGGGCTGATAAAAATCCTCATGCGATCCGCCAAAGTAACTTTCAGCGACATTTCAGTTTAAATTTATGACCTGGAATTGTGAACGACACCTTAATAGGGCCATTTGAATTGCCGGCGCGTCTAAATGGAGATTCTTACTATTACGTAACAAGTATAGAAAGTGGAGCTTTTCAGTACGAGTGAGATGTTTCCGGAAGAGGCCGTTAGGCCGACTCCGGAATTTCGAGACGAGTATGGAAAAGCCACTTTCATACGAGTTTCGTACAATATATTTTCGTACACTAGCATACAAAACGGAATACTAAATTTATCCTCGTATATAGCAAATAAGTAGAGTAATATTATTATGTACGTAACGTTTTATATGTGTTGTAACTAAGGAAACGTATACGGCAAAGTGCTACTTTGCCGTACGAATACCGCGAAGTGCAACTTTCTGATCAATAAATTGTACGGAAAAGTAGCCCTTTCAATGCTAGTGTACGAAAATTTACTGTTAAACTACTTATCAAAATTATTTTACAGACAATTACGCTAGATTGCGTAACTGGAATTGGATTATAAATCTATTTGAAAACAGTCCAGTTGGCCTCTCTTTCAAAGGAAAATGGGAAGTGAATTAAGCAATAAACAAAATAAGAGCTTTCGGCGTATTATTAGCCTTCTGAGGCAAAATTTTCTACTTTGTAGATTAAATATAGACCAAAACTTAATGTATATAAAACTAAAAGAATTTATTCTCTATATAATATCAAACTTGAAACAGTATCCGTTTATATTAGCATATAGAAGGAGTGTCAACATTAGTGAGACATCATTATAGCAATGTAGAAACAGAAAACGATAACGGAAAAGGAGATGGCTCGACACAAAAGAAGCAGATCTGTTTTTACATTGCAATCGCCTTGTTAACATCTTTTTCGTGACTCTTTCTTCTAGAAACCGCACCATATGGCTTAACCATCTTACTATTTGTGAATGGATAATACTGGTAATACACGGTTCTCCGTAAAGTATTTGTATTTTCTGAGTTTGTTTGTTATTTATTTTTATTTTATTTTCACTATTCTTGCATCTATTTAATAATGATTGTAAGATATTTCCGTTTAGAATTCCTAATAAATAGTCAAACTTTTCTACTCTTTCAAATCTATAGTTTTACTTCGTTATGCACTTTATTATTGTCTGTTGTCCCCATGTATTTAGTTTTCTATTCGTTTGTCACAAACGACAGATAATTTTTAAACTCAAGTCCTTGACTACTTAGACTATGTCCAACTTCAAATCGTACCAAGCAAACATTCAAGATACATGGCCGAATCGAAGGACAGACTAGCAAAGGGTGTTCAAATTACCAGAGGAAGCCAAAAAGTCCTTTAATAACGATAAAACCAAAGTTAATATCAACAGCTTTATATTAAGAACGGTAATTCTGATACAACAAAATAATTGCAAACACTCGCTTAAGTAGTAGGTAATTCCAACGCTACAGGCATCGGCAAACTAGTAGCCCAACTATTAACGACGTGGAAATCCACGGTTTTGCAGGCTGGTGCAGGCTTCCTCGCGTTGCTGATATTTTCAAGGGCCCGGGAAACTATACTGAAACCTGACTCCAAAAACCAGCTCTTAAAGCACTTTAACATACAACTTCCACCAACGCTTAAAAACGGCACTCTAAACAAGAGTCGCTCTGCCGGATGCATGCGTATTGGTCCCTAAGTTAACTCTATTCCAGTTTAAATAAACTAATCAAACGCACATATTTGGCTGTCTATCGAAAGCTTATTATTGATTGTTATAAATGAGTTCAAGTGGAGCCAGGTGTCATTTCGATCAAATTAATTGACGAAATTATGTATTCCCTTAAATAGTGCTTATCTATTAATGAAATAATACGCACCTTTATAGTGGATAAATAGCAAGCCTTACGCAATGTTGTATACATAGTGACTAGCTTATAATTGCCCGTAACTGAAGATTTGTTCCGTTTCTGATATTCTCCATACTTTGTTTTTATATACTTAGCCAGGATGTCTAACAGTACTCTGTTTCTGTGGTTTTCGCTTTGTGTTTTGTCATCTTTTATACATATAGAGCATATCACTCCCTCCTTTAATTTTTATGAATAGTATACAGGGTGCCCGGATTTCGTAGGGACAACATGGGTAACTTTTGTATTTGAAGAGATAGAGAGATGGTTAAATTAGCAAAAAGGTGCAGGTTTGAGAACTCATTAAGAATCCATCTTCAAATTTTACTTGTCATGGCCCACTTGTCTAAAATTAAAAAAAAAAACAAAATCTCCTAATTTCTTTTATATGCCGTAACTTTTTTGTTACTTAAGATATTGAGGTGCGATTTGAACTAATTTGCATGGTAATTTAAATACTTTTATTGGAACTTGATAAAACCAATTTTATTTGTGTTAATTTTTAGTAATCTAACCTAACCTCAAAATTTTAAATTGGTACTCTGCAATTTTTTTGGCCCTTTTAAGAGAGGATTTTTTTCTGAATGCAGTGATGTATTACATGATGTGAAAACTTCTTCAAAATTTTGAAAAACTGAGTTTATTCTTTTTACAGGCAGAAATCACTAGTGCTATGATCACAATAACTTTGTTTTTTGTTTTTCACGTTATCTGTGAAATTATGTTTCGAAACAAAAAGCAGGTTTATCATCATACGTGCCTGTCAGTGTGAGTGTTATTACTTCAACTTATAACAGAAAATTTTGAAAATATGATGTATTTTGTGCGTATGTCAAGTGCTACAAGAACGTAGAACTTATACGTCAAACATACGGAACACACTGACACTACTGGAAGGCACGTATGATGATAAGAGTGCTTTTTGTTTCTAAACATAATTTTACAGATAACGTAATAAATAAAAAACAAAATTATTGTGATCATGGCACTAGTGATTTCTGCCTGTAAAAAGAATAAACTCAGTTTTTCAAAATTTTGAAGAAGTTTCCATATCATGTAATACATCACTGCATTCAGAAAAAAATCCTCTCTTAAAAGGGCCAAAAAAATTGCAGGGTACCAATTTAAAATTTTGAGGTTAGGTTAGATTACTAAAAATTAACACAAATAAAATTAGTTTTATCAAGTATCAATAAAAGTATTCAAATTACCATTCAAATTAGTTCAAATCGCATCTCAATATCTTAAGTAACAAAAAAGTTACGGTATATAAAAGAAATTAGGAGATTTTGTTTTTTTTTAAATTTTAGACAAGTGGGCCATAACAAGTAAAATTTGAAGATGGATTCTTAATGAGCTCTCAAACCTGCACCTTTTTGCTAATTTAACCATCTCTCTATCTCTTCAAATACAAAAGTTACCCATGTTGTCCCTACGAAATCCGGGCACCCTGTATGTACTCTATATTTTCTCTTAACTCGTTAGAACTGCTTCTCCATATTTTAACCTTTTACCTTTTATTTTCAGTTTTACTGGGGCTTTTGTTGTTATTCGACTGTTTTATTTTGCTTATGATTTCTTTTTATGCGGTGGTTTTTTTTTTGTTGATTATCTGATATATTTTTCTATAATTCTTTTAAAATTTTGTTATCGCTCAAAAGGGCATTAACGAGAATTGGCACTCTATACTACGGGACAAAAATTCTTGCTAAAAGGATTCACCGTAATTTCTCTTCGACGGTTTGGTAACAGAATGGTTGACCGGCTGTACTCAGGGATATGGGCGTGGTCTAAACTGAACAAACGGTTAATTAGGGCGTAGTGCCATCGTAGCAAGGGTAGCCGCAATCAAGATACGTACAAATAAAGGGGTTATAGGGCGCCACGGGCTTGAAGTAGGATGGGGACAGTATTTATGCAAGACCCTGCTAATCCCGAAGTGCATAGCTTGCAATTGCGTCAGCGTTCCTGGGTGGCGTCTCCATCTGGCTCAAGAACTTGCCTTCAGCAGTTAAACAGCTCCCGTCGCTCTACCTTACATTGATCTTTACAGCTAGAGAAAAATACGTAAATTCGTCACAGGACGCATGCACCAGTCATGAAGGTACAAAGATAATTTTGAATGTCCTTAATAATAATAATAATAATAATAATAATAATAATATTGTTTATTGTGTTAATATACATATATATATATACATAACACAAATGGAAGGAGTTCGATAAAAACCGATCTTCCACTCCCCCAGATTATCCTATACACGATTTACAACATGCACCATAGCAAATCAAAACTAAATATTATTACAAAATAAAAGAATATATAATATTATGATACCAAGTATGCTAACTAACTAAAATAAACAAAAGTTATTCTAAGTACATACTTTAAGTTTTAGTTTTTGTTTAAACAATGATTTTGACAAATATAAAATATCTAATACAAAGTTTAATAATCTGGCAGCACAATAGACGAAACAACCTTCAAATTTTGCTGTTCTGTGAACAGGTATTATAAAATAGTTATACCTTATATTCAAACTATGTATATTCGAGCTTCTTGTTAGCAAATCATACAAATATGGCGGGCATCTAGAATGTACAAGTTTGAACAAAAACATCCCAAATAAATATTCTGATCTACTTCGAATATTTAGTTCATTGCTTCTTACTAGATAAGACGTAATTGAGTGACGAAAAGGTACACAAAAGACAAATCGAATGCAAGCATTTTGGATTCTCTGTAATTTATTCCTATTTTCTTGAGTTAAAAATTTTAAATAAACTGCGTTACAGTAGTCTATGTTAGGATATATTAGGCTCTGGATTAATTTTAACTTAACTTCACAATCTAATATGTATTTGAATCTATACAATAGCTTTAATTTCATAAAAGACACTCTAAAAATTTTATTGACATGATCATCGAAGGCAAGAGCATTATCAATTATTAGTCCGAGACTTTTAGCCGAAGTCACCCACTTTATTTCAGACCCATTTAGGATCAACTGATGATTAGATAAATCTATGTTTTGTCTATTTTTACCACTACCAATACACATAGCGACCGATTTTGTAGGGTTAACACGCATACCATTTCTCTCACACCACTCATAAAAACTGGATAAGTCTTTA
Source organism: Agriotes lineatus (assembly GCA_940337035.1). NCBI lineage: Eukaryota > Metazoa > Arthropoda > Insecta > Coleoptera > Elateridae > Agriotes > Agriotes lineatus. Next base: position 15,691 of record CALNHX010002957.1, read on the forward strand.
TTTATATTGTCGATGGTAATACCGATTTCATCAATTGTGGAAGATATGTAGAGTTGTACATCATCGGCATACAGATGATATTGGCAGTATTTTAAAGATCGCGGTAGATCAAAAGTAAAGATGGAGAACAATAAGGGACCCAGAATACTGCCCTGTGGAACTCCACTTCTAGTATTGTGTTCGGAAGAAAAGTTTTTTTGGTATTTAACTGTTTGATTACGAGTAGTTATGTAATCACTAAACCATGCACACGCTGTTGGGTCAAGTCCTATGTAGTGCAACTTTGATAACAGTAGTTGAAAGTTTACTGTATCAAAGGCCTTGCTTTGATCAAGTAATATTAAAATTGCAACTTTATTATCATCAATGGCGCTACAAATATCATTTATAATTTTAAGAAGCGCTGTTTGAGTACTATGATTCGTTCTGAATCCTGACTGCAACGCAGGTACTATATGATTTGCGTCTAAATGTTTTTTGAGTTGAGCTGCAGCTATCTTCTCTATTACTTTTGATAATAAGGGTAAAATGCTAAGAGGTCGAATGTCATTTAATGTTGTTGCTTGTGGTATTTTAGGGAAGACCATTACTATGGCAGACTTCCAAATATTCGGTAATATACCTCGCTGGAATGATTCATTAATAATTTGTACAAACACTGTGATGCAATATGGAATTACTAATTTGACCATTTGTAAACTTAGCCCATCGATGCCCACTGCTTCTGACTTGATTGATGTTACAGCTCTGTAAACTTCATTTTCCATTACTGGTGCAAAAGAGAAGCTAGTGACCTGGTTAAATGTATTTTCGTTATAATATTCTAATAAGTGTTTGCTGATATTTATATCTCCTGCTATATTAATAATATAATTATTGATATCATCCGCACTTACTACGTTGGGTAAATTAATTGTATTTTTCTGGGATTTGTTGTTCAGACCCCAATTTTTTAGTTTTTTCCACATAGCACCTGATTTATGCTTATTTATTTGAAGTTCATATTTCATATACGCAGATTTCTCTCTTTTTATAGCATTTTTTAAATAATTTTTCAACTCAACGTAATACTTCCTATCAGTCGATGATTTGGATTTTAGATACTTTTTGTGCGCCTTATTTTTTAATTTTATCATAGTCTTAATTGTATAAGTTATATAGGGGGGTGTTTTTTTACCCCTACCTTTAGACTCTATCAGCGGAGCATGCAAATCAAATAATTTAATAATGGTATTATTCAAGCATTCTGTGCGAGCATTTAAATCCTCGATTTGAGTTAGCCAATTCCAGTTTATTTCATTACAGTCATAGGTGAACGATTTTAGATCAATGTTTTTATAATTTCGATAATAATAACTATCTGATCTATTGCTGACCAGTTGTTCTATAGTGCAGTATACCAAAAGGTGATCAGTAACATGCAACATATCTACTGTGTTAGTGTCTATCACATGCAAATGGTTACTTACACAGATTATATCAATGAGCGAAGCCGAGTTTTCCGCTATTCTGGTGGGCTGATCAACGATTTGTTTTAAATTAAAGTTAGCAGTTAATTTATTAAAATGTTTAGCTTCATAATGTTGTGGTTCTAATAAATTAATATTAATATCTCCCATCACGATTATTGAATCAACTTCAAGATAGACACTTTCTAGCACTTCCACTAATTCGTTAAGGCAACCTATTCCAGTTTTACTTTTATAAATAACACCTACAGCAATTGGGTTGCCGCCAGTAGTTACTTTCAACCACAATTGTTCAAGACCACTTTCAAAGTTTGTAGTTTTATAGTACATTTTATATTTAAAGTTATCATTTATATATATACCGACTCCTCCTCCATGATTTGGTCGGTCCGATCGTATAAATTGATAGCCAGGAATATTATAAAATTCTGTAGGATTATTTTCTTGCAGCCATGTTTCAGTAATTCCTATAAAATCGAATGCATTTTCATTAACGATGTCCAAAAATAAATCAAAGCCAGTGTTCAGCGATCGTATATTTACGTGTCCGTATGTGATGTTTCTCAGTTTTTTTATTTACCAATGGTTGGAACTCCATTGATATATTTGATGAATAAATTATCTTCTCCTTTTTCTTTACGATTTTCCAATTCCATTTTGATTTTTTTATAGTAGTTCCGCTGCATTACAGTTTCATCCATACTGTTTCCAATATTAGGATTTATTATTCTTAGTTTTGTCCTTCTATTGGTTAAAATAAACAAAATCAGTGTAAATGTACAACTCAAGTGGCAATTCCTTTAAATTATGCGGGGTCAGTAATGTTAGGTAAAAATACGGTCATCACTAGATTACAATACAAACAATAGATCTTGATACGAATACTAATCTACTTGCGTGAATAAACAAACAAACGTGACAAACAATGAACTTCGTTACAATACTAATTGGCTTGCATGAATAAACAGCAATCGTAAAGCAACAAGCAAACGTGACAAACAAAGAACGCCGCTCACTGTGAAAGAAGACGATACACTCTAAATTCTAACGCAATACTACATTAAAACTAATTTAACAATACCTGGTGGTCAAGCGACGAGCTTGGTGATGCCAATCGTAGAAGGACGCTGAGGCAGGCGGTCAAAATGGACAACGTCGTCAGCCAGGAATGGCAAAATGCAAAAGATTCGCGCTCAGAAAGGTGCCCCTGGGAAAGGGTACTCACAACACGATGGCGACAGCCTACCAGAACCACAAGAGTACGTAACGACAAATTAGTACCTCGAAACAACGGTTAATGCATAACTTATGCGACCACACGGTACAACAAACCGAATGATACGATTTATGCTGGTCCGAAACGTACGGTCACCTTCCCCGATGGGTTTATCACTGCGTCTTCGTCATTTGCTGCACCACTGATCTCCTCGACAGTTCGAACTCGAATCACAACTCGGCGCGCCCAAAAATGTGTAGCTGCACGAACATGTGGTCAACTGTCTGAATAAACTGCAAGAGTATGAGGCTAGTAGGTATATTTGCGCTTGCAAAAATAGACTATTTTGACGCACGGGGAAGCAGTTGCAGGGAGGCACAGGATTTGAAATGCGCTCTTCTAGACCAAACGGTCTGAATTCGGAAAAGAAACTCGGGATTTTCACCAGGCCTTAACAATTTGTACCTCTTTTTCGTCTTCATTTGTGTTCAAAAGTTGTTTAAAATATTCAATCCAGCTTTCTATTTGTGTCTTTGTGTTCCTTATTAAGTGTGCCCCATTATCTCTAAAAAATATTGTGGCGTTTTAAAGCCTGCTTCAGTATTTAGAACTTTCCGGTAAAAATTTGATATGTTTTTGTTTCACGTCGTATCTCTTCTTTCTTCTACAAGTTTGCTTTGCTCTTCTTCTTTGTTTGTCCTCTTTTTGGTTTTCTGGTGTATTATTCCCTATCACCGCTTTACTAGTTTTTCTCCTATTTTCCGTTGCAATAATATATTTTCTTTACTAGGATATACATTACTGGTTTTTTGTTTCCTAGTTTAAATGGTAGTACTCTTCCGCTTTTTCATAAATAGCTTTTGTCTGTTTTTTCCTGTAATATTTGTAGTATTTTTATTTTACACCACCTTTGAACTTCTACTTTTTGTATGTTTGAGACATCATATTTCCTTACTTTTTCACTTGATCTTTATTGTTCGCATTGCTTGTTTCAATATCATTTTTCAAAAATTACACGAATTTTTATTATGGACAAGATGGACTATTTAATGTGCTTAAAAGTAGATCTCTCTTCTACCCAATAATATTAAAAAATGGCATCTAAACATTTAAAAAATAAAGTTACGCATAGTTTATGTATTTCCTACTACTTCAGTTTTATTTAGAATTATTGTTACAGCATGCATAATAAAACTGAGTTGTAATGCTGCTAATTATAAATAGTTTGCTTTATCTTGACAACCGAGCTCTGTAGAGTAGTGGTTATCACATCTACTTAGTATTCGGGAGGTCGCGGGTTCGATTTTAGGTGGTTTTCCTGAGTCAACAGAGTAACTTCTCTGAGGCGAATGCCAGATCATTACTTATCCACCTTTCCTGGCCTCTCTTCCATTCTCCACCGCTCCTTTCTTTCACCCTTCTTATAGTTAATAAGGTTCCTATAGCAGCCCGTCCCTGGTTGTGGGAATTAGAACAACCCTGAAATGTTTATCCTGACTAATGGTAGCTTGAAACCTAGTGAATATACAACCCAACGTGCAACCTTTTTTGTTATGGCGGTAGCTTAAGACTGACTTGAGAAATAGCAAAATTCAAGCATGAATAAGCACCAGGATTCGTAATTGCACTAGCACGAACTGCACAGACCCTCCTGCATAAAGAATTTTTAAAAACCGTGGATATGGGCGAAAGCTTCAGAAGCATTTAATTCATAATGAAGCCCTTCAGAGTCGAAGATCAAACTCAAAGCTTGTAGCGAGAGCCGTACATTTTCTGCATCAAACAGCAAACTGCGAATCAAAGCGTGTTTTGTCGAAAGCGCGGTCTTTTAATTAATTTTGCCCATTGAGTCATGAAACTGGATCATATGGCCGTCGATTTTTTGCAAGGCTACGTCCGTCGCAATTGAAAAACGTCGTTCCGACAAACCTTGTCTGCGCCGGATTTGAACAGTTCATGACTAGCCGGAAATGCTGCATCACGGCGACCCCGGTCGCGCGGTTTCTTAAGCGGGCAATGAATAATGAAAAAGCGAATTAATGGGATTGACAAGCCGGATTTTTGCTTTATGCGATCTGCTAATTAGAGTCCCTGCAGTTAGACCGGTTTATAAGCTCGTCAAACGGAGTTACTGCCTTTAAAAGTAAATTGTGAATTGCTGGGAGATTCCGTCAAAGCCACTTCTGTTTTAGATTTTCTTGCGGATTCCCATACTCCATGTGGTTTTTAAGAAGCTCGAAAGGTTCGAAAAGTCCTGTTATCATCCGATTTAAAAATAAAATTAGAACTTATCTGCTCTCATTGCTATTTAAAATAGTAGGTAGCCGAGATAACTATGCATAGTGACAGTAGTAGTACATTATTTAAGCACTAAAACTAAAAACCTATTACGAGTAAAGTAAAATTAGCAAGAAAATATCGGTGATACAATAATTGAGAGAATTAATACGCCAGAGATAAGTGTAAAAAGTAGATTAAAAGCAAGTGTTAACCGCCATATAATGCAAAAGAAGGGGAATGACACAGCAACCGAACCTTCAAATAAAATAAGAGTACAGACTAGACCCTAAAAATAAACCATATTCGCCTAGTTCCGTAATAGATACTAGTTTGATTATGAGCATCTTAACGAAACGAGTTTAATTGCTAGAACGAGGAGCTGACCTGAGTTCTTTGGTAATTAAACGATTTTCGTTAAGTGCCATAAGCAAACAAGTATGGTTCAATATCTTATCTTCAACAATAAATTCTGGTTCAATGTATTCTCTGTTTTATAGAAGAGTACGGGAATATCTATTCCCGCACTGAGTGCCACAGCTGAGTGTTACAGGCTATGCAAAAATAGTGTGTTATTATATATCGCTTCGCTTCCAACAAATCCTTAAGACAATAACTTCGCTACTGAATTATGCTTAAGGTGTACTATATATTAGCAATGCTAAACCGATATTGAAACTTACTTAATTCGAAAAATCAATCCGCTTGCTGAATGAATATAATCCTAATACAACTTCCCAAATAATTTTGTAATATACTACGAGTTGCTTAGCATTCAGGCGCTTGTAAAACACAGAACCATGAAGGTCTGGAATATTAACGCAGCCTGTAAATTTATAAACTAGCGAAGTAAACTTGGCAACGCTTGTACAATATATTTCAATACCCACTCAACTCTCAAAATTACATAAATAAGGTGTCAACTTATTCCTCAAAACCTCCTGCAGCAACAGCTAGCGAGAGAATTATTATTAGTAAAACATAGATTCCAATTATATCTGAACGTTAAAGTCCTAAATCAATTATGTTATTTTATTAAGTTATAACAGATTGAAACCTAAATGTAGTGCAACCAAACGATAACAGGCGGAATACAGTAGATGGAACGGAAATTGCATGCGTTTGCTCCGACACTGGATTACTGTAGTATCCCAAAAGTTCCTCCAAGATTTCTTCACTCGGGATATAGCACGGCTTAAAAATGGACGCTTGCTCGTAAGCGTCGTTGAAGCTTTCACACCACTAGCAAATTTCGACTCCGAGCACCCTACAGAAAAGGCTATTTAAAGTACACAAAAATTATTAAAAGAGCCCATACAAAATAAGTGTTTTGCCAAATCTGCCTTTTATTCACTCAAAAAAGGTCATAGCACATTCCATGCGCTTTTGAGTTAGAACTCCATCAAACGACTTCCATAGATTTTTGAATTGTACAACTGCCCCTACGAAATTCTCATCTCAATGAAAGCTCTTCACACAAGTAAAGTTAAAAAGTGCACCCTTAGCACGATGAACTTAGCGAGGTCTACACACATGCCATCACTTCGATCAAAATTATACCGGAAGCGAGAAATGTTCGAACACGACTTGGCAGCTGTCAAGCACGCCTCCCGGATCATTTGCTACAACGGTTGCCGCTCTACTAAGCGTTCAAAGTCTCATTTAACGAATTAATTCTGTACTAAAAACGGTTTCAAAACAGCTAACCGCCAAGTCACGCTCGTGAAAGCGCGTCTCCGCTTGGCGTTCAACGCTAACATCCCCGCTTACGGGCGAGATCATAGACGTGCACGCCGAAATTCCCCCGGTGGTTTAAAATGTAAAATTCCTAACATGTGTTCATTATTTTCAAGAATTTTAGAAGTACCATGTTGGGAGGGATATCGAATAATTTGGTATGGTCATCTTCTTCGTCCGAATATTTTCAGAAATTTAATTATTTTTCTGCTGTGAATAGTACAGTTAAATAATTTACAAATTTTTATTATCACAATAAAATTATAAATTTGTGAAATGGGTTATTCTGACAGAAGGGATGTGAACGAGAACAGTACGTTAGGTCAAACATCTTGATGTGATGCAAACAACGAGATGCTACTTTCTAGACAAAGTCTACTAACATTACACGTATGCATACTCCATCTGTTTACTTGATTTCTTTAGCAATTCTTAATATTATCAGTTCTGAAGCTATTAAACTCCAAGGTTTTTTCTATTTTTTACAAACAAGCACTTAAGACACGAATTACAGGGTAAAACAATAAAGGGTTGTTCTATTTAACCAGAAATGTCATTAGCTAGTTCTAATGGTCTTTTAAAAGCATGTTTCGTATTATATTAGAAGAAAATAGAAAAATCCCTGTTGATGCCATCACGATTTCGAAAAAGTTCCAAAACTTTTTGATTTCAATACGCGATTAACTTGCAATCAACGTTTCCCTGCACGCTATCAGAATTTGCGGCTAAACCTTATTTAGATAACCTGGCATTAAGCGATTAATGTTCGCATTAGGGCGAAAGCGGTGGCGAGAAAACAATGACAAAATTCAAACAAATAAAACTCTCCAAATATTCGTTTTAGATCAACATTAAATTCGCGGCGAGGCTGCGCTCCCCTCGATCAATTTAAATTTTAAAACACGGCATTTCGATGCTATTTTCCGCGCCAAATAGAATTTCAAATCGCAGAAAGACAGGGCTGCGGTCGTTCCCGTTTCGACAAAAACATTCGTGTTTGACTGTGCAGCTTTTCGCCTAACCCACTCCATCGGTTTATGTTTTATCATAGTCCACCTTTAAATGAGCAGCTTGTAATCAGACGCAGGAAAAGCTATTTTATAGGTGCATCGTTAAATTATTGTGTTCACATTTTACGAGTGCATGCAAAAATCTGCTTACAGGGCCAACCAAACTGAATGGATAATAATTTTTTGTTTAAAGCCTAGACATTATGCAACCCAGCGTACGCACGTGTTCTCGAATCATAGCAGTTCGCTACTTAAACACGACTAAGCTGTAAGCCTTGTTTTGTGTCATGTGAGTTTGCATCGTACCCTGTGTGTGGACATTATAAACTCTTGCAGATAAGTGCACCAGGCGTTTTTTGTGATTATTTGATTATCGCTATTTTTATCCTTGTCACTAATAATTCTCGCTTTTGTGTGCTATTACCCTTCCTGGCAGCTACCAAAATTTTACGCGCTCGTATTGAAAAGAAGGGATTAATAATTTCCTGGTTGCGATCTTTCGCCGTACCAACCCCAAAAAGTATCATAAATCTCTATTCGGGTTGCTCAAACCAATACACCGATAACATTTGTCTTCCGCAAGAGATTTTGGCCCAGCCACCGGTTGACCGCAGTTTTGATTCCGCTAGCCCCCTGTCAGGGTGGATTCTCGCAATTAAGGATAACATTTCTATATGATGCTGAAATCTACCCGTTGGTTCTGAAAACTTATTGCTTATTTGCAAAAAAGTGATTAAAATTAATGTTTTGGCATATGTAATATAATTTCCTCAAATACCTCTCAATATGAATATTATACTTTTTGATTACCATAACTCAATTAGTGAGTTTTGGTTTACACAATAATGTTTAATGAGTTCTGTGTTCTGATGCCACCTGGCAACCGAAAAGATTAAAACAAGCAGATGCTGTGATTTCAAACAAAATTTTTTATTATGGTGCTTCTTCTGAGTTTATTGAGGGGTGTGAGTAAAATCTTGTAGTGTTAGTGTTACGAGGTATTACCCACACGAGAAAATTATCCCACACGGCCTACGGCCTCGTGAGCCAAACTTTTTTTTTTGGTAGGTAATATTCACGTAACACTACTTGTATAGTAAATAACTATGATTAATGTAAGAGGATCCCGCATAGGTTGATAACCAATTAACAACAGCAATATTAATTGAAACTACCTGTACAAAGTGGGCCACAAAATTTGGAACCCTCAACTATTTAGAACTACAACTCAAATTATACATTTTATGCTAATAACGGAGATACCCAATATTTATCTAAAAAACATTTTCTTTGTTGTCTCAAAGTAGTTACTGATTATTTCAATATTTTAGTGTTGCCATTTAATACACCACTTTGAAATGTGTCATACTGAAATGTCAGAATATATAATATCCTGACCGTCACTCGCCGACTACTTGCGTCTAAATACCCAGGAATCGTAATCACAACAAGCTAGAATGATTTCGTACTACCAGGTGCTATGGTTTCTCCCAGCATGTGACGCCCAGATAACTAGATGGTGCACCAATGCACGGTTTCTTCGGCATTCGAAAATTATTAAGAGTTCAGCAAAGGGTAAAATTGAGAACATCGGGGTTAATGGAAATTAAAAACAGGAAAGGAAAAATAATCCCGCAAATAATTTCGACCAAGCTCAAACAAAGTGAAGTTAAAAGATCTACAACCTCAACTCTTAATTTAATACTCAAAATTTCCAACAACGCTTATATACAGACTCTTTGTGTCATGTTTTTGCTTATTCTAGTCGATATGGTGAGCTAGTCATTAACTTGACGTAGTTTGAAAGCAAACGTCTGCAAAAACTCCTGGCTTTCAAACAACACATTGCAACTTTTCCTAGTGATATAACACCAATGTTGAACGTTGCGTAAATACAGCTTAGATATTATACGTCTATTTTATGGTCAAACGTCAGTTTGAACGCACAGAATAACTTCTTTATCGGATTTTAAATTAGACTTTACGCAGGAAGAAATACTGCATGGTTACCATGACTTTCAATGAGATTTAACACCTCAGCACTTCTATGAGAATGCACATTATCTATTGCAAAAAAAGCTCCTTCAGTGCCATCGTTATGCAAATGATCAATTAAAGTAACCAGATATTCCGAAGAGTGATTGCCATTCAAGGTACTTCTTGTATTAGAAATAAATACGACGAATTTATAAACAGAGCTGCTAAAATAGAATAATTCCGACCTTATATCTGAACTTTTTCTAATGCGTCGGTGTATTTCTAATGGACTTAGCAGAAGACTCTCTTGAGTAGACTTGTACTACAAATTCATCCATAAGAAATGTAATTGCTCTTTTGTGCATCATTCCGTTATACTGGATAGCACACTAAATGCGATTTTGTTTCGCTTGTGTTTTATTTCTTCTTCTGGTACGCAAGTTATACCTTCAGTTCCCGTTTAATTGTCGATGTCAAAATTTGTAAACTCGGCCATTCAGTTGAACATTTTGTCGTGCAGAACGAAATGCGAAAGCTTGATCTTTGAGCAACCGTTAAAACTTGTGTTCGATGATCTGCTGATAATTTATTTGTTTGTAAATGTTTTCCATAATATTTCCTCGCTGTATTTGGTTCCACGTTAAACTGTTTCCCCACAGCTTATTGCTTATTTTGCTGTTTCGCCTTTTACACGTTCCATATTTGACATATGTTGAAGGTAAACTCAATTAACATAAATGGAAATTGTTTTGATGAAAGGAAACTTACTTGATAAAGGGTGAAATATATTTGGAAAATGTGGATTCCGTTCGAAAAGCAATTGAAAAACCATGTAAAAAAATTTCATTTTTTCATGAAATGATATATTTATTTGCAAATCTTAAAGTTGGAAAACACACAAACTGGAGTACTATTCATTTTGATATTTAAAAACCTTGCAATCAGTGGTCCACCAATTAAATCCTTTTTTTTTATTTTCGCTATTAGAAATAATGCTCATTTATCACCTGCGTATCGTAAGAGATTACATTAACAAGTAAAGTAGCCCACATTATTCGAAATACACATAATTGTATCTTGGAAGACAAAAGGGTGCTGAGATAAATTCGTATTTATTTAGGGCGCCACCATGGTGTTTTGAATGCATGTGTGGGAGTGGAGGTTTCACCATAGAAAAATACTTGACCATGAGATGTGCGATGTGCGATGCTCACTTATTTCCGGGCCTTTGAAAATGCTTACTGCTATTTAATACAAGCGGAACTTCACTGCGCTTTGTAAATTAAAATGATACAGTAACATTACTCTATCAAGGTGACATTCATCAAAATTTATTTAGGCGGACGTCCGCTTAAGGCCAGACATATCTGGCTGATAGTAAGCGAAGTGGAATTCTTACACCTCTTTTTAGTGTTTTTTGTAACCTGCTTAGCGTGTGTACACTATAAAAATTCCAGTGACTACCGTATTCGTTCTAACCAATCCCTAGACAGTGCTGTAAGTCGTTTTAATAGTGTCGCTTGATGTTCTTCTTTTTAATAGTTTCCATACATCTTACAGAATCTAGATTGACTCTCAAGAGAGGCCATGAAAGGCGCTGTAATCATATTTGATTTCACTGAATTGGCAATATGTGAAAAGAAGTAATTTTCAAACATACAAACATACTGCACTGCGCTTCTAAGTCGTTGTTGCCAGATTTCGTCGTATGCTATGTAGAGATATCACTATAGTTTCCACAGATTCATGGGGTTCTATTTTACAATATAAAGCGTATGATAGAAATTTTCGAATTCTTTGGTATAATTGAAACCATTTTTCGGCTTCGCTCGAATGTTTTTTCCACATACCAATTATTTCTGGTCTAACCTGTATATTTAATTTAAATCATAAGCAATTCTCATTTCGAATTATTAATTTCCCAGTTTTGTCCATTGGTATTCCTGCCTAACTTGCCGTTCGCTATCAGCCGAGTGCAGCGCTGTTGTTATCTTCTTTCCCAGGGTCTTGCAATTTGGCCGAAGCGCATTCTTCTTTTGGCAACTCGATCTAGAAGCTCGCTGACGAGTAATTTGTCGTGTGCTTAATTAGGCATTATTTTCCGAGAGCTGAGAACAAATCAGGTATGATGGACTTTCAAATTTTATAATTCCCATATTAATTGCATTTCTTTAGCTCTAAATTGACAGTTTTACCCAAGGATTTAATATTGGAAGCAAGGTTGCTGTCCTGATTTCATTTTCAACACCTGCTGGCGTCCTGCCTAGTTCCTGCAGTTTGAGGGTAACTTCGCTTCAATTACCAATGCATCCACGGCGCTTTTGAGCACTGTGTATAGCAGCTCACGACCAGCATTTGTTTAAACGCAATTTATGGACGTTGGAAGTTTAATGTTAGTGTTACAAGCTAATTCGGACTGGCTATTCCGGGATTAATATTAGATTAAATAATCTTCGATACCTGAAATTTACATTCGCACATTCCAAAACTATCAGTATTGAAAGTTTAAATTTATACTTTCCGTTATTATTAACATGTAAAGTTCAAATTCATACATTCACTTGTTTTTAATATTTGAAGCTTAAAGGGTATATTTAATTATTATTAATATTTAAAGCTACAATTTAGGTGTGTCATTGAACCTTTGTAAAAAGAGCATTCACGCTTTTTGCTTTCAATCGCCTGAACAGAAAGGTTTTATTAAATGACAGCGGTATGCATATCACTCGATTAATTTGTGGTTACAATTAATTTAATAACCCGAAAAGGGTTTTTGATCTATGTGCGTGTCGCAACCTTCATTTAACCTGAACAGCCCTATTATAACTTTATTTGTGATCAAATTATTTTGAATATTTATTATTGAAACTACAAGAATATTCAGTAGTTATTAAATAAACGCTAGTCACGTGTAGTTTATTTTAAATCATCTTATTTCTGGCCCCCATATCATTTTTTAAGACTTTACAGGGTACACAGCTGCTGGTTTGAATCCACGACCACATCGCCGAATTTGAGTTAGCTCGGCCATCGCGGCAATTGAAGATTTTTTTAGAGCTTCCGTGTTGTACAAACTTTAAGGAAGTTAATCTGCGGTTTTTACTATTATTGATTATTTTATTTAATTAATCGCAGGTCAGCTTTCTTATCGTTTCATAATTATAATGCACCTGGCTTGCTTCGGAATTTTCAAATTTTATTTCAAATCCCTGCGAAGGGTGCTTATTTAAACTTTAGCTTCCAACTGGTTGCCTCGTGTAAAGTTCAGATGCCCAGGATTCATTCTACTCAAATATATAAAATACAGGAATACGCAGTGTAGAAATAAATTGTATAATGTGTTTAAGTATATACTCGTACAATATAATTTTTAATCAAGGAAAATATTATGGTTATAAATATAAAATAAAATTCCTTCGGTGTATTAGTTCGGAGTTGGATTATTTGTGAGACACTCCATGCTGGCTTAGCCCGGTTGCTGTCCTTGGATCCTCTCAAAGAAAGTTCAAAGACGGTAGGCGGGGGTGATCTGTAGCTCTAATGTACTGGAACCAACAGATCTAAAATAGACTATATTTGTTCCGGCAAAGATGGGGTTCGTTATTTATAGTTGACGAGCGGACAAATTCAATAGATAGAAAATGTTTTACAGTGTCGTTGATGTTTACAGCGAGTGCATAAAGCCTGGCTGGACGTGATAGTCCTTTGTGCATAAGTTTGGACTACTCGAAATAATATAAACTGGGAATTTTTACCTTACGCAAAAGTCCGCCTTTGACAGCTCGAATAGCCCGTGAGCGTTGGAAGATTTCGGTCGGTCCGAACTCACGTAGGCGGACCAATTTTCCTACGTTGAGGCATCGGGATTATGCCGGCGGCCTGGAGATTCCTCCTAGTGCATAGGTGTCGTGTTTTACGTTAAATTTATTAAAAGGTTATGATAGTTATTGACCTGCAAGATAATATGGTGCGGGAATTAAACGGGCTTTCTGGTAAGACGCTAACTAAGTCAAGAAATTGTCTAGAAAGGTGGGGCGGAATCCACCAGTGCTCACTAGGTCAGAAAAGGAGATCTAGGCCCAGGGGCCCGGACCTAGAGTTGGTAGTCAAGATCAGGTTCAGATTCAGTTGTCAAGCGTCTTTAACTTGCTTCGGATTCTCCTTTTATAATCTTCGGCCACCTCGTTGTCGAAACATTTCTAGATGGGGTTGGAGAAGGAACTGCGTGTTGTACCTTTTTAAGATAAGTCGGGCATAGCGGCTAAGATCGCATTATCAAAAATCCGAACACTATAGTGGTGTGAGTAAAGATTGTAACGGGAATTAACGCCATTAAATTTCCAGCACATTATTTGTGCCTTAAGTAAATTTGACGCGGGGGCTAACGTTACATAGTACTCGCTTTCAAAATCAATCTTAGTATTAGCTTTTGACCTACTCTTCCATTAAATTTCAGATAATATTTTCACCCTCTTGTGGTATTGTGTTCTTTTTTGTATATTGTCATGTTTGACTTTTAGTTGTGGGTCGTCTTCCACGACTTACTCATCCCTCATTTAGGTGTTAGCATCTTCAAACAAATCCCTATCTTTGAAACCTTACCTTTTATATCTTTTAATGGGTATGGATTATTAGAGCGCAGATCTTTCAGTACTCTTAAAAAGTACTTTTTGATTATTACTGTAATTAATTTCCATTTTCTATCGCAATTCTTCCCATGCTTTACGTTTTGCTTCCAACGCTTTATCCTTTGCAACTTCCCTCCGTTCTTCATAGTAGTCATAATGATCTAAGGCGTTTGTGTGTCGGTATCTTGTTTACGTTTCCTTTTTTCCGTTTATTTTATTTTTCACTTTTTCTATATTCCACACAGTTAATTATTATTCTCCTCCCAAATTCATTCTACATATCTTCTGAATTATAAGTATCTTTTGTCATCTTCTTCTGCTTTCTAATTAATAAAGTTTATGAATCTCTTTTGGATTACTGCCTCTCTGTTTGTAAATTTCTAATTGTACGATTCTTTGTCTGCTGAGCTTTGGGCTTCTCCTGCTTCTTCAGAGCTGCTGTTTCTAGGAAGCGATTGCTACTAATCTATGATTCATTTCCTTCTTCTGCGTCCCTATTTGTTTCTTACCTATATCTTGAAAAACTTCATCATCATCATAATCATGAAAAACTTTGTAATCCAATACTAAGGACTCAAAAACGATTCGTTTCTTGTTCTTGCTTGGGAGTTACTACGAACCATTTTTTGTTTCATAAACGTTTCTCTTTGTTTATGAAAACCTTCTGGTAGCCAACTGTGACCTCACAACTTTTACTCTTCTTCTCGTTGGCAAGTAGTATCAGTACCTTCGAATTGCACTGATCCAAGTTAATGTCTAGTATCTCGGACCACTTAACAATTTTCTAAGTCAAAGCCAGCGCTTGAGTGAACTTTACCGATTATAATGGCATAATTATTCCTCCTGTAGATTATTAGACTATAGGATTTTAGAACTGGAAATTGTGAAATACCGTCCAATCTTTCTATAATTATTTAACAGTTTGGCACATCTGAAAACTTAAAGCAATAACCAAGCTGTCACATATTTCATTCTTATTATACCTACGGTAAGCTATTTTATATGAACTATTGCACCAATTGAATTTATTAGTCACAGGGGCCGTTTGGGAGTGCACGTTATATTTTCGAAACATTATATTAGAAATTATTCCTTCCATTTTTTCATTTATTTATTATGAAGGCATAATCGCTCCTGGTATAGATTATGGAAAAGAGATAGAGAATCGGTACCATCACAAGATAATAGTCAGTAATATCTTGATTTAGCTATTTAGAAAATACGAAAACTAGTTGTATCTACTACATACTATCGGCAACCAATAAAGCAATTGAACTCTACTTGTTATAATGAGAATTGTATATGAATATCACGAGTACCGTATCATGTCCAGTTTTCAGCACTAATATTATTTAACAATTTACAAAAGTCTAACATTTAAGTCGCTAATCCCCAATTTACCCAGTTGGATGATGTATTTGTTTTTCCGGTAGATTAGTAAACGTAGCAATTCTGGAAACTGTTAGTTTTATTTGTGGTTTGATGATTATCTATCCACAGTATCCTGAAGTTGTGTGTTAGGGATCTATCTGGCATTTCCTTTGGGTTGATTAAATTCTTATTTTAATCTCTTAGTTTTCTGGATTAAATTTCCAGTTGTTCTGTGGGTTGACTTGGATTTTAGTCCTCGTGTTGTGATACGTTTCTGTGGGTTTCTAGTAGCTGGAATGTATTAGCTTTGTGATTGTCGTTGGCGAATGAAGTGACTGATTGTGGAAGGGTTGTCTTCTATTAGGGGAATAAGCCAAATTAACCACCTTATTTTTCTGGCTGCGATTAGTATTGATGCCTAAACATAAAGCAGTATTTTTTGTAGTCATTCTCTCCGATTCCCTTCCCTTTCACTTTAGAATTTGTGCACTGGGAATGATCTAGAACTTCCCGTCTTTTGCTTTACATTTTTTTGCTTTTTTTGCGAATGTTGAGTGACCTACGCTTCTACTTGAGTTTTCTTAAGTTTATCATTTTTTGTATTGGTACCTTAGGTAGGAGGAGGTATTTCCTACTACAATTGTTTCAAGATTGTTCATAATGCTTTACGACACATTTTTGAAGGTGTCTTTGGTGCACGTTTTGAGAACAGTTTTCATTCTTTAAAATCTTCCATAATTGGGTTCAGCATGATTTATGTGTCGGTTTTCTGATTCACTGTAATCTGATTGAACCAGGATCTCACGATGTTTAAGAAGCACCTAACCTTTGAAATCCCTGCATCTCAGGTATGATCCATTTCATCCCAATTGCACGTTTTTGACGTGTTTTGAATTTTTCAGGCCTTCAATTTTTCCGTTAGCGAGTAGTGGACTTTTCAGTTAGAGTCGAGCCATCGTCAAGCTAATCTGCAATTACCTTCAGTTACGAGTACAACCGAGTCGCCTTATTTCATACCGAGGTACTACTGGAGCACTCCTCACACCTTTTCCCCGTCCGAGTACACCTCATGTTTGCGACAGAGACTGTATTGCATAGAGCCGAACTCTTTCTACCGGTCTGCAGTCCTTTGGCTAAATCATATGAGGAAAGATCTTGCTTTCAGCCTCCTGGTATGGATTAGAGACTTCGTTGCTGGTGCCCGTGCATGCGTATCGTAGCAAGTCGAAGTAAAGCTCGTGAAATAAATATAGTATACTTCGTCGAACGTCGACTTTCAGGAAAATGTCTTGCCGTTGCGCTTAAGATTCATTGTAGTTTTCCTTCGCAGGATTTCAAACAATAGTTTTATTTCACTGCATTATGGTAGCGTTCAACTCATTAATACTAAACGGATTTGTATTTGTTACTCGGTGTGGCACTAATCTACTAGCTCTGTGCGCGTAATTGAAGCTATTATCAAAACTTTGATTTTCTGTTTTTACGGTATTGCTATAGATTATTTCAGAGGTGTTTCGCCAAATATTCCGATTATAAAGTATTAATTTATTACATTTGCATAGAAGTTTACCCCCGCCTACACTCTAGGGATTTCGGCTTCGGAGAAATTACTTTCGCGCGCTTTTAGATAACCAAATTTCTTATGCTATTGGAGTATTGCATATTTTTGCTTATTAGTGTTACCTGTTTCTGTAGATTTAATATTGCTGAATATTAATAACCTTATGTGGTTTGGAATTTACGATCACACCTGTAGTTTGCTAATTTGAACTAGAGTGCCTTGATGATATGTCAGATTTGTAGCTGAAAAAAGTGGGGTCAAAATTGTCAAATAAACAAAGAGGTATACATATAGACATTTTCATCTAAAGAGATTGTAAGAAATGCAAAATGCATTGCATATAAAGAATTACTACCTGTCAGAATGACAACTTGTGATGTGATGACGTTAAATAAAAACAAAATTTCCCCGTGGACGAATGCCTTTTGTTCAAACGTCATTTTGATAATCAGCCGATTGACTTAAATTCATAACCTGAAACAGATTGACAATCATGGCCACACTCTTCTCTGCTATAAATCTGATATATCATCAATGCACTCTAGTTCGAACTGTCTCAAATCAATACTGCTTCCGTATCCACCTCCTTGCTTCAGGGTCAGCTGGCATATTTGCTACACACCCCAATACCTACTCCGAAAATACTGTGTATTGATTCAGGATTAGTTTATTGTCATTATTATATTTAAAAATTATATTCTGCATTCTTTCCATAGTACCATTGCCGGAAATAAGGCAAAATGAACAAAAAGTCTAAGATTTGGAACAAAAGTATTCTATTTCGAAGTGTGGCTTCTACATACTTTTAAAGATGATATTTTGATCGCCGAAGCGCCAGCGTGGCTCGGTGGTTAGAGCATTGGACACGGCGCGGAAGTCTGGAGTTCAAATCCCAGATCGCTGCTTAGCGGGCGGCCTACCCAGCCGCTTCAAATAATTGGGGACCTGCGGTCGAAAGAATAAGGGGTAATAATGCGGTTGTCTAATGCGTGATGCTCACCACATCACCACGTGTCATGAATTTGGCACGCGACAGCCGGGTGTGAGAGCGAGGATACGGAAACTCTGACCTTCCGCCTTGCAGGCCAAGCTCCTTCAAGGGGTGTTAGTGCCTCACCATTATTTTGATTGCCGTTCTCAATAACCAATATAAATCACGGTCTTATTCAACTACTGAAATATTTGCAATTTAACTTATAGATAATTTAGAATAGTAGCATTACATGACGATGGCTGAAAGTTCAACATTTAAATAGTACAACCAATTGTACATTCTTAAACTGAACGAGTATAACTTAGTAGCCTACGTTTAATCTATTTTGAGGATATAGTTGTATCTCCTATTAGAAATACAATAAAGGCTACACTTCAGAACGTTATCAGTTGTCGTCCATACTGCTTCGTCAAACAATTCTTTTACACTCCCCGAAATAACAAAAACGTAAAACCGATGCGTTCGTCGCACTGAATCCCGAGCCTGTCCAAGTGATGCACTTTAAATTTACTATCGCAGTTCCGCTGTTTGATCCCAATAAATTTCTTTGCAGATAGTGGATGGCAACGCAAAAACGGACGTATCGAACCGAAAAGAGCCTGGAATGTTCTGCGGAGAGACGGAGCAGCCACAAACATTTATGTCGGAAACTTCCTTTGTCAAAGTCGTGTTCCATGTAGACAATTTCACGGACCAAACGTATTTCAGCTTCGACACTCGAGCCGAACAACAGCTTGTCGTCTATCTGCGATATGGACAGCATCCCGAGCTCTATCCCAACAGAAGAGGAGAAGTCGTGCAAGGGTATGTGTCTTTTATACGTTTTAGTTCGGCCAATAACTGACTTTAGAGCAATTTCAGGAAAAGCTGGATTTTGCTGGCGTTAGTGTATAGGATGTCTCGTTTTTTATGGGATTAAATGAAAATGTCCGTTATTATTAGAATTAGAAAAAATTTACTTGGTAGGCCATTAAATTGAAATTTATGTAGTTTTTAAAGTGTTTTTTGAATTTTAAAAAACAAATGAAATCATGAAATGTTTACTTTTCGACGGTAATTCAACCTTTTTTATTACTCAAGTGTAACTACAACTAATCTTAACACTGGCCATCCATTTACTTCGAACTTAAATTGCTACTTGCAGTTTTGGAAATGGTGACTCAACGACTATACAGTGATCGCCAAAAAGTTGGCATCAAATGGGATTTTTTTATTTAGAGTTTTTTGAACAATCAATCCCTGGCGATCGGAGGTGGTTGAAAAACATTACAATTGGGCCAAACAAAAATTGTCACGTGACTTCCTTTATCTGTCAAATTTTACGTTATTCCAAATAAATGCAGTTAATGGCCAAGATAGAGAGAAATATTACCAAAAAAAGTTTGTTTAGAATGTGATCTTCTACCTAAATACAAAATTCTGCCTCAAAATTCAATAATATCAAACAATTTTAGAAAGAAATCTTTTGCTAAATTAGTCATTTTTACATCCTTTTACAATAAAGGAATTATCGGATTCACCTCAAAAATTCAAAATTGAGTTTTCAACAGATTTGTTCATTGGTCTGTCTGCCTGTGAACAGAATATCTCAAAAAGGAAAAGAGGTATGGCGTTGAAACTTCATATATAAGTTTTGTGTACTATCTAGATGCGACAGCAAGCTTTTGAAGAAAATCGCATAACCGGAAGTATGGTGTTCACTCTTGTGATTTTTCAGTTTTTTAAAAATTATTTCAAAAACGGCTTTAACGATTTTTTTCAAACTTTACACTTTTAATGTGTATTGATGTGAGATGGGTGATTTTCCAGTTGAATACCTCTAAAATGGGTTTCTTTTGTTTTTTTCTGTTTTTAATTGCCTCCTATTTTAAATAAAACACCCGGTATATTATTAAATTTTTGAATTCAACTTAACATTTTAAAGAAAATGTGTCTCTTAAACTAAAGTTCTATTCTATACGGTTTCTGTAGAATTTGTATGTTTTGAAAATGTTTTGATAAATGCTTAAAGACTAAAAATTAAATCTTTAGCTAATTATATCACTGTAAAAGGAAGTTGTGTGCGTGTATCACACCAGATTTTTTGTTGTTACTTGAAGTAGGTAACACAACAGAGCTCAACCCAAAAAACTAAAAACGAACTGTCGAACATGAAAACAATTAGGTAATTTGATTAGACAGTAAAACAATTCATAGTTATCTCATATTCTGCCTACTTGAACATGTAAACTGAATAAAGAAAAATCTTCTTTATTTGCAATATATACACCAATTTAACGCTAATAACGATAAAAGCGGACTGTATAATTACAAAGTTAAAATTGCCGGTACTGAATATAGAGAAGATGTATCTCTCTCGGTGTCTTAAACGTGACTCTGGAAGTGTCTGTCTCTTCGAGCCCAAGAAAACTCGGATACTCGTTAAACCGCCCCCTTGGGAGTAGAGGGAAGAACATGCTTCACCATCGCAAGAGAGAGCTGCATTTCGCCGAAAGCTCTAACAATAGACTAATGGCATCCGTCTTATATTGCAGATGGTATTTACAAATGACGTGCAAATCCAAGATTAGAACATTAAAGTATGGTAGATTGCTGGACAACGGGAGTTGAGCAAGCAATTTCTACGATTATTCTAAAGTAAATATTAAATATGATGCTTCAACAACGTGAATACATTTGCCGGCCGGAACAATTCAGGGGGACGGCGTGCAGCTTTTTTAAGTAATAACTAATAATCAAAAAACCACAACGAGGGCCACCGAATCTTTTCATTACCGACAAGTGCATCCGGGTATCACAGAGAATTAGTAAACTCTAGTAGCATAAATATTCTGAAAGAATAGCTCAAGACAAACACATGTAGCAGTAACAATAACAAAACCACAATGCTTATCACAGTATAATAATCACAAATTTAGTAAAGGGTTTTCCAATAAGAAGTCCCATTATAATTATAAAAACGGTTTCGCGGTTTGTGTGGTTGGTAGCGCCATCTTGCTGGAAATAAAAATTGTTTATGTCCATATCGTCCAATAGAGGCCAAATAAAGTGAATTTTCTTTTTTTGTAAACAATATACAGTGTATCCCAGGATGAATGTTGCAAAAGGTGCGATGGACAAAAAATTTTTGAATTTTATTTTAATATTATGGGATAAAGTCCTGCTTGGTTTGAAGAGAATTTTAAAAATATTTCAGTTTTTAGTAACCAAGTCGGCCTTGACAGTGAAGCGAAAACTATTTTCTCTTCGGGTAAACTACCCTTTTTCTTCGTGGATCGGTAAAATTTTACTAAAAAAAGTTGTTCAAAATAAGTCATTATGGCCCTATAGAGAATTTGAAGAAAATCTACTTACTTAGATTACACCGTCATTTTTAATAATAAATTTTCACCATGGATTCAAGGCTTGCTATTCAACAGATCAAAAATCCTGCGAAATTTAAAATGAAACTTCTCAATGGAAAACCCTTTATTATATCGTCCAAGGTACAGGTGATTATTCATTATACATAGGTTATCGTAGAGTAATAAATCTAGGCCAAAATTTAAGCTGCACCTCATAATACAAACTCGGCTTGCGAGAAAATTGGCTTATACCTAACACAGATTAAAAGGTACAAATATACATTACAACAGTTTAAATAAGTGTTTGCTCCGTGAATGGAAAAACATTGAGTGCGTTCAGGCTGAAGCTCGAGAAACACTTTTCTAGAAACGCTTTCAAGTGTACTTTAAATTTAGACAGCTCTGTAATTACCTTAACTTGACATGGCAAACGATTATATAGCTGGAGGTCAAAATTGGCAGCCAGCTTTCTTGATGTCTGTCTGGTACCAACACTCTGTACCTGACTATAATAAATTTATTTTTACTATTAAATACATAAACACGAGCTTCAAATATATACTGGGAGGTGTTGATAATCTACCATTTCTAAAGCAGTCTCTACAAGTTTTTCTACGATTGAAGTTGGCAATGCAGCGCAGAACACTTTTTGACTATGAAAACTCGCTGCGATATTGCAGACATTCCCCAAAGATGCCATATCTCAAACGTAAATCCACCTGTGCATAATATAAACTGCGTAGCTGATTTGGTAAATACTCCTTACCATTTTGAAATAAGTACGATACAGAATTGAGTTTCGAAACTAAACATTCACAATGTGTCTTCCAATTAAGGTGTTGGTTACAATGAAATCCTAAACACCTTACATCATCCGTGGTAGAAGTAGTTGAGGTATTACCGATATTTACAGTTAACAGATCACATATTTTTTGTCTGTTATGAAATTTTACAATTTGAGTCTTAACAACATTAATATACATTGTTAAGGTATTGGTACAGGGGTTTAAAATCAGATTAATACAGTTAAAAGAATACAGTATTAAAAATTACAAAGATGAATTTAGGTATGACATGGATATAAAAATTATTAAAAATGTATTTGATAAAGAAAAGAAATAGAATTTAATATTCAATGAAATGGGGCTACATAAGAAACAGTAGGATTTTTAAATAATTTAATTTATCTGAAATGAAAAAGGGAATTAATGGCAAATACTTTTTCGAGATATACTATTTAACATAGGTAGTGGGTATTAGACAAATATAATAAAGCTTCTATAGGGTGTTGAACTGTGAAATAGATGCTAAACTAGTTCACTAAGGAAATATTTATTGATAGGTAGTATAAAAAAAAATTGGTACAAAAAGATGTAATACAATTTATAGCGGTTGAAATAATAAAAATGAAACCTTTATAAAAGTTTTAAAATGCTATTTGGTGTATAAAAGGATTAAAAATTGAAATAAAATTGGCGTGGTGTAAAAACAAAAGTAAAATGTTAAAGGGATAAAAGAAATTGCATTGCATTATCTGAATTGGATAACAAGGAATGTTTTTTACTGAAAGTGGTTTACATCGGTATTATTAGCAGAGTGGGCGTTTTATGCGGTGGATAAGAAATTTTCATCTGAAAGAGTTCTAATTCGATAAGCTTGTCATTGAAGTGACATCTTATAACTTGCATCTAGTCGAGGTTCGTGATACTAAGTCGTCGAAGGCTTGAGGATTTTGGTAGGACGACGTCGTGCTGACATTGCTGCTAAAGAGGGTTGGTAGTTGATTGTCGCGTTTTTGGGCAAGGAAGTCTTAGAGGATCCAGGTGTGTCTTTGGCGAAGTTCGTGCAGACATTGTTATTGGTTGCGAGATCTTGTTGAGGATGCTGGATGCATTGGGCTTGGTAGAGGAGAGTGTCGAGTCCAATAACCGGTAACAGAATACAGGTATTTAAATAAAAACTGAAAGAAAATATAGAAAGAGTGAAGTGAGGTATAATTAAGGGAATACTTACCATTTGATATTGTTGAATGACAAAAATGTAACAAGAAAGTATTTCTAATTAATCTTGCAGTCAGATGACAGTCGTAAGAGTTGTCATAAAACTAGAAAATCAAATTTTAGAATAGAAGCACTCTAGATTATAAAGAATCCGACCTGTGTTTCAGTCAACTGTTTGTTACGGAAGCTAGTGGCTAAATAATCTTGATCAGCCATAATTAAAAAAGGGCACATGAGTTAATTAAAATTTATTTTTAAAAAGAATTGATTCAAAATAAACTAAAGTATTATAACATAACAAAGGCGTTACAACTTGGTAGAGTCATCTTAACAACATATAATGTTGAAGAAAGTAGATAAGGTTTTCAAGATTTCATCGCACCTAATTTTCAACATCTTAGGTGACTTATCAGAAATTATTACCGACACATCGTCGGCATACATTGTAAAAAAGTGTTGGTCAGTACCCTTTCAAGACGCTTTATATAAATTATAAAGAGTACTAGACCCAATACAGAGCCCTATGGGACGCCCGTGTTTAGTATACTTTATCCCGTGCTAAATTTAGTTGACTCGTTGTTTATACTGAAACATATTGCTTAGGGTCTGAAATAAAATCAGATATCCAATTAAACGGAATGCCTCTAATAACGACATCGAATAACACCTTAAGCGGCAGTCGGTGATTCACACAATCGAATGCCCTACTAAGATCACAGAATATCCCAACAGGGCATTCACCACTATCTACACAATTAACAATTCGGTTATAAAATGCATGTATAGCACTTATTGTCGACTTTCCACCAAGAAACAATATTGGATATTCTAACTAATGGAAACCAAATTCAAATATGGCGATCCAAGCTCACAATTACGCAAAACAAGTTCGCTATTCTTTCACAAATTATCAGTGATTGCGTTGCCTAGGTTATAACAATAACAGTAAGTAAATACGCGTCACTAACAAAAAACACTCGCATAACGTTTCTGCCCGAAATACACAAAAAACCGACCCAACTTGCAAATCACTAAATTCAATATTTTAGAATACACTTTATTAACCTTTATGTTGCAATAGAAACTAGGACTTAACTCGATCCCCACCAAGTCCCAAATGCGTGGGCCCCTCTTTCTCCGTTGGCTTGCAGATGCAAGCCACTGATGCCTTGAAGAACGACTTCTGCAGCTCGACCGCTCCGAATCCGTTGCCCCACAACTGGGGCTCCAACCATCTCACGAAGGTAGCTACCCACCTCTAACACACAACCTCGGAAAACCAGCTACCACTCGATGCACAAATTAAACACTTTTTATAAACCTCTGCAGAGGTGCTACGAATTAATGCAAGCTACTACAGCCTACCCAAAGGTTATAGAATTAATCTCAAACACACTGGATTGGGAAAAGGGTATTTATTCAGGTATTAATAATTATTTATTGGGGAAGAAAAATTAACACCACTACACAGCTTGAATTTTCCTCAATTGTTTGATTTTGCCTTCGATCTTACATTGTTATACGTTATGTCCAACCCTTCTCTGATTACATTTTGTGGTTCGATCAAGGCTAACACAATTTTTAATACCATTTTACAAATTATTACAAAGCCAATGTTATTTTATACAATTGGCACAAAATTAAACTAACACATTTCTGGAACATTTTATAAAATAGTGTTTGACACGCTGAAAATGGTATTAATTGTTATCATAATCATAAAGGCTTAAAATGTGTTCATGGCAATATTTTATTATATTGTATCTTTCTGTATGTTGTAATTTCAGTATTACAAAGTAGACTTACTTCTACCTTTACAGGTATAATTATGGAGTGATCGCAGTTACAGAACCACTCTAATTATTTGTGTTATGAACTGCTATTGTTGAAGGGAATGACCCTTAGTCAGTGCTATCAGGGATATTTTGTTAATTTTGCAGCTACTTTACTAATATTATGATATGTACTTTTCTATTCACTTCCAGCTGTTTATACATACTTCGATTATTTGAAATATAATGTGTCCTTTGTTGCTCTAAAAATTTCTTTTTAGTTTACCCACTACGTGGCTTAAGCTTATAGCTCATAACTGCTAAATTGAAATCCGCTGCGAAATTGTCTACTTAATTTTGCAAAACCGTTAGCAATGAACCGAGCTATACTAAGGTTGTAAACACGAAAGGACTCCTTCACCTTAAAGCTCGCCTATAATTGGCTTAGAGCTAGGACGGTTTAAATAAAGCACTGGAAGTTGGGTGCTCGAGCGAGACCCAATTAAATCCCCGCCATTATTAGATTTTTCGAATTCTTCGAACTTAAATAAAACCGGCCGCGGAGCAGCACCGCCTTTTGTCCGCCGTTCCTCGATCGTTATTCGAAGAGCACTCGTACATCAAAAGCACAGCAACGGCCTGGATATTAATAATAACTGCGCCGTTAGACGGCGGAGAACTCACAACAACGGTACCCTAACCCTCTGGTGCTTAACATCCGTCAGTTTGACCCATGGCCATCTTTAATTGCTTTATCTTTTTATTAAAATAAAATCTTTCATTTTTCAGACCTTACAACTTTGCCTCTAGTATGGATTTTTTTTATACTTTCAATATACCTTTACATTTGACGATGTAAGTTTAATGTTTTTATTTTATA
The DNA here is from genome assembly GCA_940337035.1 of Agriotes lineatus. NCBI lineage: Eukaryota > Metazoa > Arthropoda > Insecta > Coleoptera > Elateridae > Agriotes > Agriotes lineatus. The sequence continues at coordinate 41,927 of CALNHX010002957.1, forward strand.
TCGCATGTACTCATGATACGGATCATCTTAACCCCATTGTGCATTGCAACATGGCGTTTAATTTAAAAAATGGGGCGTTACAAACCACAACAACGGGAATACTAGAAGCATATAAAGAGTACTAGCATATTAAAATTCTAATGCATTAAAGAAAGAAACGTCAGAGAAGAAGAAACAGAAGATAACAGAAATAACAGATGATGAAGAGACTCGAACAAAAATAAAAATGGAAAAGCAGCAGGGAGTAACTAGAGCACAACAACCAGCAGGTATGGTCTATAGAACACGTACCAGAACAATATAATAGTCCCTATGTGGCACTAAGTATATACTCCAAAATAATAGAAAAACGACACGAAAAATAAATGGAACACAATTTACAAGAACAACAAGCAGCGTTTTGACCAGAACGACAAACACAGGACCGCATACTATACTCCACTAAAGCTATATTTGAGAAACGCATAAACAGGAACAAAGACCTTTAGCTAGCGTTTATGGACTTCAAAACAGCATTTAACCAAGTTGTTATCGGTAAATCCCCGTTTACGACATGTAACATGTTTATTAGGTGCTGAGTAGCTCGTTAAGAAGGCGGCGAATTTTAAACTGAAATACAAAAAGGCGTTGATTCGCCAAAGTAAAATTAAGTGTACTTTGGAAGATACGGTATTATGGACGCTCATACGTAAGTACTTTTCTGATTGTTTAGGGCGCCACTTAGTGCTGAAGTCGATGATGTAATAGAAATTATACAAGGAAAAACGGAATTACACAAAGGAAAACAATATTGATACACGTATGGAGAGCGCTAAAGGCGTTATTGCACTACGAACGGGGATATGCCCCAGAACCTATTTTAGAAACACAAGCTTACTTTAAACACATAAAAACGAGCGGTAATTTACAAAAGACAAGATTTGTATTCTAGGTACATAAACCACATTTCAAATTAACGGTAAATCACACACGCAAAATCATAATAAACCGTAAATAACTTAGCTGGGTGCATTTTATAAATTGGTGGTAAACAGATGTGAAAACCCCAGGTAGTCACAATGGAACTTGTGCTTTAAAACAGAAGCCATGTAGTTATAGAGAAAAATTTTCTCTGGATTTTTGTTGGAAAATGGCTTCCAGCAGTTCAAAGATTACGAGCCATCAACGTGAATCCATACGCAATGACCGCAAAGTTTTCTTTATGTGCGGGAATGGCTGCGACACAACGATTCCTTTAAATCCGAGCAGAGATCAATATGAAATTTTACGGCACCTACTTCAAGACGAAACTTTGGAATTTCAATCTTAGTAACCTGTATCTTGTGGAAACCGGATAGATCCCACAATCCCCTAATGAACTTCAAAAAATTAACGGCAACACTACTCAAATTCAATTTCACAAAGTTCATAAAAATAAGTGTCCAAAACTTCTTAGTTTCCTAAAAAATATTATCTTTTTCTTATAATTCATTTTACTATCAAGAAAAACTGTTAAATCATGAATAGATGTTTATAACAAATAGGCAACTGCTGTACGGTCCAGCACCAAGTTATTGCATGTTAAATCAATTTCAATCAGAATCAGTATAGAAACCACGTTATTTACAGCGGTAAGACGATATTAGTAATGGCAACGTTTATACAATAGCGACCCACAAAACTAATCAGCCCTGCAATAATGATTTGGACCAGCTACATGTAGTGCAACAGCGGTAAAACTGTAGATTGTCTTAATAGCTGGAAATTGATGTCCGAAATGGGCCACGTAGTTCTACATAAGCAGCTGGCGAATCGCTCAAACTACGAAACAAAATCCGATCAGCTTAGTTAGGAGGTGTACTTCAATTCTCCAAAGTCAGGGACTCACCTTGGCGTTTACGTGTTGGGAATACCTGTTAAGCTTGGGTTTTCTTACTCTAAAATCCTCACTGCAAGTTGCTTTACAAAAAGAGGAATGCAAAAGAAGACATAAAATAGTAATTTACATTAAAAGACCGGAAAGTAGTGTTTTGGAGGTCGAATCAAGTAGATTTCAGGGCTCGCCTGCGACTCGCCCTGGAAGCTTGGGAAAACTTGCAAAACACTTTCCGGTCATGTATCGTACAATATTTTTTACGACGTCCGAGTCCATACTTTCAAACTTGCGAATTCACTTTCGAAAACTCAAAAAAATTATGACATTAGTATCTATTATTTGACTTATACATACGATAACACAAACTTGTTTCCATAGTAACGAAGGCATCAGGAACCGGCAAAAGCTTCTACCTATCCCTGATGCCCGTTTTCCGATCTTGACCGGCAAAACGTTACTTTCTGGCGAAAAAATTCTCTAGAAACTACATATTTTCTGATCGGTCGTAAAAAAATTATTTTAAATAGATCTATTGTTATTCATACCAGCTCAAAATAAAACCAGCGATTCTACATTTACAGACGAATTCAATGTTAACTATTCTCTAAGTGACGTCACTGTATGTGCAGCCTAACTCGGAAATTAGTATGCCCACCAGCAAGGGTCGATTTAATTATTCAAGGAACAGAAACCCTAAACCGGACATTTGAACGGAAAACTAGATTGGACCTTAGAAAACACAACTTCACAGGTTTATGTGTATACTCATTGAAGCAAATCAATTAAGTGTGCCTTACAATGATTTAACGCACGTTTTATCTACGCACTGTTATTCCATACAACTAAAATACAAGTTCTACATGGTTAGCAGATTGCAGAACCTCGGAACTCGATGACGGCGTCTGTGACTGATACGCGATACTGCTTAGCACTTGAAGAAAAAACTTACCCCTTGGGAAAGTCATCCACGTCGTATTCAGGCGATGAGGTAATCACAGTCTCGTCTGCGTGTGACAAAGGGTATAGAAATCGAGGATAGTTAATATCTACTTGGTGGGGCGGAAGTTGACGAAAACATTTACGACCACAAAAACACAACACCCATTTCAAAAATGACGATGAGGAATTAGACGGAAAATCCGTTATCAACCGTAATCGGGATAGCACCCTAATCAGCAACAACGATCCTCTCACATACCACTATTTATTACGACACATTTAAGCCCAATCAACGGCACGTCCACTTAGTTCGAGTCGTGAAAGCTTTCTCCTCTGAATACGTAAGAAATGAGCAGGGGATAACAGCGAGTAACAATGAGCTCACTCGGACTGAAGAGCGCAAAATGAAATTTACAAGATTTGGCTTTAGCATACACCATATAAGATTAAAAGCTAGAGTAGCAAGAACGAAATTCAACCAAGGTGACCTCAAAAAACGAAATTCCAACAAGTTGGTGTAAAATTCTAAAATATCATAACGCCTTATAAGTGCAGCTATTTAAACCACATTTGGTACACGGTACACTTGGATAGGAATCCTCAATATGCGTTTTCTAAAGCTAAATGATTTATATGCAACAATTCCGTGAAAGGTATAACAAAAGGTATTTGCAAAAACTAACTGTAGCAGAGTGCCCTTCGATACGACCGACTACTACAAGAAATAGCGAGTAAGACAACAACAGACTATAATCTGCATGTAAAGACTAAGCAGATACAATTAAGACGAGACATAAGACAAGAACAGTTGGAATGATAAGCAAGGAAATCAGTATCCATGAAAAACACCTTAGTCACTTACTGTATGCATGTGACATACAGGCAATGGTGGTAGAATTAAATGAAGAATCTTAAAAAAATAGAGTAATGATGAATTTAGATAAAACCGAAGTAATGTATAAATAATAGAACAGTGTACAGTTATAAAATCAATAAATGGAGGGAGTCAAAGAGTACTTTTGTTTATGACAAAAGATCATGCTAGAAATAGGAAATCAAACTGTCGATCATGGAAAACCTTTGGAAAACTTACTACCTCGATTAACAATAAAAAACAACAACAAAAAAGATAGCTACAAAGCTAAATTGAACATATGCAGAACATTTGATAAGACACTATGCAGACCCACAAAATAAAGTAGCAGTAATATGTGGACAGCACAGTTTGACAAGTCCAAAAAGCAAACCTATGCAATAGAAGAACTTTTTGAAATTGACGTGGAAATGCAACAAGAGAATAACAGATAACTTATGTCAGAACCACTATTTGAACTAGTTTGTTTATTTCTACCATTTGTGGTCACTCCACTGTTTATTTTTTGTTTTTGTGTTTTTCTGTCGTTCCCATGGGATAAGGTTTCACCATAATGATACTTGATACTTATTTGAAGTTGCAAATTTTTGAAAAATATGTAGATTTGGATTTAGTGCTCGGATTTTCAATTGTGTTAATCCCGCTGGAAGTTACAACTGGCTAAGGTAGCTCGATTGCGCCTCCCAGAAATTCAACTGCCAAGGTCACCTTGTAATGTTCTTACATCTTGTCGATTGTGAAAAACTAAAACACTTCGGGTTCTCAAGAATAATAATCCTCGATAGTTTTAATTTAATATATTTGGAGACACATCTGACGCAGTATATCGTTTACACTAAGTTGAAATAACCCAAGCTGTGTGGTTAGCAACTGTGGACAACTTATCTTAATTCTAATCCTAATTCTAATCCTCCCTAAAGGGTGTACCATTAAGAGTGACGTTCTTTATTAAAATGGTAACACTTTTATTTTAAAATAAACGAGAGACCTTCCGAGTAAGTATAAAAAATAATGTCTGACAAATGTCCCCATCTTTTATGCTGCGTTACAGGCCGACACACATCAACAAAAATCTTAACGAGGGATATACTCGACTAGCTGTACTATACCCCTTACTAAATAGGAAAACACCTCTTCGGACCGACTGTGCAATTCTTCTATACACCGCTCTTTTAAGATCTCTAATTACTGATGCGTGTCCAGTATGGAGTGCCACTTCTGCTACCAACCTAAGAAAAATACAGGTCTTTCAAAATAAAGTGCTCCGCATAGCAATCAATGCCCCCTGGTTCATTCGTAACCAGCAGATACATACGGAGCTACGAATAACAACTATTGAGCAGGCCATCCAAAAAAGTGCCCAAAAATGTTTCGACTACATAAATCTATGCCCTAGTGCAGCGCAACATCACCTTGGTCAACTAAACATACATACAAGGCTAAGAAGAAAACTACCGCAAGATAAACTAATGGACCTCAATAATTAGAATAATTAATTAGCGATGGGCGTCAAATTTTGCCTCTAAATTAATTTTACTAATGTTATGTTAATTCTATATTTACAACTCAACCATGTATAACCATATGTATTGTTGATCTGGTTTATTCTAAATTAAAAAAAAAACAGGCCGACAATGTCGCTACGACACCTTAATGAAAGAATTTCAGAGCTCACCCTAACTGTACTTTAATTGCCCTGTAACAGGCTAAGTTGTCTGACTTAGACATCAGGGAGAAGGGCGGTGCGCTACCAACGATACCAATTAGGGCGATATGATGATCATTAAAGATGTTAAATGCCAGGCGCCACCACGTTTAGGTCGGTAGATCCGTTCACTCAAACGTAGAAATAGTGGACGCAGTGCTTAATTCCAGCCAGCTTGCAGCATCGATGAAACGAAAAAAGTACTCAAATTTAGGAGACAAAAGCGGGAAAGTTCGGAAAAGTGCTTCATACAAAAACTGTCCTTAAAGCTGGCAGATCCTACACCTTTTACCAAAATTTTCAATAAGTTTTTGGCACAATTGTTCACCTATGTCACTCATTGCTTTTGTAATTTCATCCTTTAGTTCTTGAATAGTTCTTGGATTGTTGAGATATACACGGTATTTTGTGTAGTTCCACAGGAAGGAGGCACAGAGCTTTAAATCGCATGATATCGATGATAAAATTTGATTGCCATTGCTGCGATCAGGAATCACATGTTTTGAAGATCCATACCATCTAATTCTGGCCATAAGAATTTTCTGATCATTAACAGCTACTGCATTGCCTACCTCATCTTCAAAAATATGAACTAATCACACCTCCAGCCCAAATTCCGCACCAAACAGTAACTCTTTCCGAATGCAGCGTCATTTCTTCAGTTTCGCGGTGATTTTCAGCACTCCAAATTCTGCAGTTTTGTTCACAAAACCGTTTAAATGGAAGTAAGCCTCATCAGAGAAAATTGTGTTCATGGAAACATTTTCCGTTACTGTTTCATTATTCAAAATTCAATTAACAAATTTCCGTTGCTGTCCATGATCTTATAAGGATGAAGATGTAAAAATTCTTGGAAATTTGCAACTGCTGTCAATGGCGACGAATTGAAGTTTTTTGATTTTTGACTACAATGGCTGTAGCTGCTTCTATATTTCCTAAAGATTGTATTGGTCAACGACGTGTAGGTGTTTTCACATCTGGTACAGTGCCAGTGGCTTCAAATTTCTTAATAACTCTTTCAACAGTCTAAGACATTTCCCTTTAGCTTCTAATACTCGTACTTCGATATTAACTTGCCTCATTTTCTTTTCCATTGGCAGCAATGTATTTTCTTCTTCTTTTCTTCCTTTTTCCTTGCCATCACTTTGCACTTCCATCCTTTGTATTTCTTGTCGTCTTCCAAGAGAAAGCTTTGGTTTCCAACTTCTTCTCTTATTGAGTACGTTCTCTTCTTCTTTTTTGAATAACTGTTCCCACTATCTAAGTCCCCCTGTAGATCTTATTCATCACGCTAGTAAACCTCATCTCTTCCTTTGTTTTTCGTTCTTACGTCTGCCCTTTAGTGTGATAGCCACATACCATCTCAGTAATCGTATTTCTGTTGTGTCGAGTTTCCACTCCTCAATTCGTCTTACAGCCCAGTGCTTTATTCTGCTTTTAACGTCCTCTTGACAGTCACCATTTTTTTTCAATATACTGCCAAGGTATTTAATTTTTTCTATCTTTTCAGACCTTCGTTCCCAATTTCTTCGGTTCCATCTCCGTATATTCCGCATTTGCTTACTCTTAGCCCTTGGGTTACAAGTCTCCCATCTAGTAAGTTTTTCATGTTAAATAGTTCTTGCTTCTTTCTGAATGTGCCTTATCAGTATACTATCAATGATAAGAATGAATAGGAAGAGACTTACCGCTGAGCTTTGGTGGAATGCTTACTCAGCTGTATTTTGTATTTCTCTAACCGAATCGCAGTATTTAATTTACATTTACAACTACCCACTGTGGTAACATACTTCACATATGCAACACTGCACTCTTCTGAAACGGAGTTTGCGTCACAAACGGCGCACAAATTTCAAAGCTTTGGGTGACGAGCATAATATATGCAGGGTGTTTTAAAAAATGCATCCGAAACTTTCAGGGCATATAAATGCCATCAATATAAGACAAAAACGTCCTATGAATATATGTTCGAATAGCATTTTAAGGGAGCTACAGCCCTGAGAGGGGTGATAAAAAGGCACGCATTTTATTTAGTTAAAATAATGTAGATAAAGCAAATTTTATACATTCTGGCATATCTATGCGACTTGATATGCTGAATTAGATGCCCTTAAGAACATTGGTCTAAGGTTCAGAAGAGCTAGTATTTGCAAGGGCGTAGTATAACTAAAGTTTTCCATCATTTGTGCTAAAATGGTCCTAAGTAGAGAAGATAGACAAGATGTTGCAAAAAGAGTCAAAGAAACGTTAGATTCTTACTTTAATTATACAAATAATATGAACAAAATTGTGGAAAATCTTATGATAAAGATAAAGAACGAATGGAAGCCAATACCAAACTCACACGTTAAACAATGAGTGTGATCAGCTGTAAGATTTGCAAAACTCGTAACTTGGAACAATATTCCCGACGTAATAATGTTCGAGCTTTTGGCCTCCTTGAGGATGGTGATGCAGGTAAGGTGGAAGAAAACGTTCGAAAAATACTTAAACCGCTCAACATTATTGCTGATAATATAGACAGGTGCAATCGCGTTGGCCGCAAAATTGGCTTCGAACCTCGTCAAATCTTCATAAAATTTACAAGTTACAAATCCAGGGCCTTAGTTTAAAAAAAAACGTTTGCTGGCTAGCTTAATGATTAGAAAGGACCTCACAAAAGCCAGACATCAGTTACTGATGAAAGCTATCAAAAGTCTGGACATCGGATGGCAACATTGGCATAAATAATGGTAACACCGTTCAATACATCAATTCTGTAAGTGAATTAGAACCATTTCTGCTTCCAACAAAAAACTGATTACGCCCGGAAAAGTATCTGCTGTTTATTAAGGGTTGTATTTAGTTAAGCCGTCTTGCACCGTGGAATAGTGAAACGCTAACTGGGATATCTCGCTTCACAGCAGTAGGATTAAAAAACTAATTTAAGGACCATTTAGAGCAACCTTTTCTCCAACGGGCTAAATCTCGAAAAGCGTTTTTTTTCATAAATGTGGATGATATCGCGTTACACATAACACATGAATTTTAATTGATACTGCCAACGGAATTCATCTTTATAAGTTTTTGTCCTTTTGCCCCGTTAAATAAAAGTATTTTATTGACCTACATGCATCGATCTATTTTTGCATTCCCTGCAGTGACGAATTACTTCAGTTAGCGATTAAAAAATGTTCTATTAATTTTGTTAAAATTCCGTACAAATATAGGCAACACCTTAACCAGGGCTATGTCCCGGCAACCACCCGTTGTTAAACAACAAGCGTATTACTGATAAGAGAATAAGAGGATTATACCTTTCTGTAAACTGCAGGTAGAAAGTTACTTAGCTTGGTAACGCATTTGTTTATCCAAATCAAACTAATAATACAACAAGTACGGTTCTCAAAGTAATCAATTTTATTATGATATTGGAATCAACTCCATACATAATGAAATCAAAAGAAAATTTCTTCAAGATATTTACGACATCTTAGCTAATAGTGTTGATAGTGCTAACGAGAGAAAATTAAAACAATAAATACATCAGCGCAAATACTTTACTAAAATAATACATATAGCAATAACATAACTGTTGTCAGTGCATAAATAAACAATCTTACAAACAAATATAACTAGTGATTAACTAATGCTAAATATTCATAAATAAATCAGCCTGCATAGTATTTTGTATACTGATCTAGATAAATTAATTTAAAAAAAAGGGGAAAAAAGTAACAATTTTTTACAGTATACATACCTATACACATTTTACATTTAATTGCAGAAGATATAGTTTCTTCCACGTACATCAATTTAAAAATGTCTCTCGAATAGGTAGCTGTCGTGGTTGTCTTGAATCCAAAATTTCGGGTAACAATGCCGAGTTATAAAATTGTTCAAGTTTCGGAAGCATTTTTTGCTCCCAAAACAAAGGATCGGTTTTTATCACTTCCACTGAAATAACACTAGGAGTCCAAATAACAAAATAGCAAATGTCTTTTTTCGCGATATTTAATTGCCCTTGGATTTGGTACATGTAGCTGTCATTTTCTTTTAATTTTAATTCGCCTTCCTCTACTCGACAGAATTTGATTTTATTGTTTAATACGGCTTCCATCGGAGTGTACATTCTTGCACAAATATTATTGTCGTTATAATAAAAACAAAACGTACGAGTCAGATAGATGCAAAAAATAATTTTTATTAACTAACATGCAAAAACATACATTTATAAAAAGAAATAAATTGTCACAATTACCTATATATTTAATTAAATTAATAATAAAATAAAAATAAGAAGTACCTAATTAATTTATGTTAAGATAAAAATAGGAATCAGAACAAGTAATAATCTCTTTGGAATGTAAAATGTTTTAAAAACTGTCAGTTATTCAAAAAAGCTTCCCGAATTGGCAGATCCCTTATGCTTCTGGGATCTACAAGTTCTGGTAATAACGCCATTGTATAAAATTGCTGTAGTTTTGGTATCATTTTGTATTGCCAAAAAATTGCATCTCTATAGATTACTTCTATGGAAATTTCAAGTGGTGACCATACAACAGAGAAGCACTTGCTTTTATTGCATATATTTAATTGTCCCTGTATTTGGAAATAGTAGTCATGATTTCTTTTTAATTTTAAAAATAGGATTTAATAAAAACAAACGAAAAAAAACAAAAGAAACCCATTTTATAGGTATTCAACTTGAAAATCGCCTATCTCACATTAATACACATTAAAATTGTAAAGTTTGAAAAAAAATCGTTGGAGCTGCTTTTGAAAAAATCGAAAAAGACTGAAAAATCACAAGAGTAAACACATACTTCGGGTTATGCGATTCTCTTCAATCGCTTGCTGTCGCATCTAGATAGTACACAAAACTTATATATGAAGTTTCAACGTCATACCTCTTTTCGTTTTTGAGATATTCTGTTCACAGACAGACTGACACACAAAAAGACAGACACACAGACCAATGAACAAAAACCAAAAATACCTAACACTATCGCACAAATACGTATTATTACGCAGTGATTTTTTTGAAAATAAGAAAAACATGAAATTTTATAGTGATTGGTCATGACGAGGATTTAGAATGATCTTAAACGATGAAATTCAGATTTTTAAAAATTTGAATTTAAAAATGAAATAAATATGTGTACGTTTTTACGTGTAGCTAACATCCAACATATACTGTAAATAAGAATTTAAATCCAAAGCGTATCTATTTATGTACGGCGCAGAAGATTTTTTGTTAGTTTTCAATATATTGTTCAATATTTATTAAAATATACCATAATATTGATTACTCAGAGTTTTAGACGAGACAAAAAACTTGATCAAATAAGAATAGTACCTTTATGTACATAAATGTTGTGAATGCAGAATATTATAATGAAATTAAAAAAAGTCTTCTTGAACATGTAAGATGAGCAAGAAGTAAACAAAGAAAAAAAGGAATAACAATAACGATATAAAAAACCAAAAATTCGAATGTAGTATAACCATGCATTTCTTTTATAAATGTCATTTAATTGACCTTTTACCTTCAATGTTAATTGATAGTTTGTTGGGTTTTAGCATCACGTCGAGTAAGCTTAATTTGTCGTTGTAAACGTTTCAACTAGCATTATTGGGTCTTCATAAGTAATTATTCTTTAACTACAACGTGGCAATAGGGCTAAAAATAGTATACGAGTATTAATTCTCAAAATAGCATACATATTTAATTTATAACGCCATTGATTTATGTGAATGAATTATTCTATAATATGTTGTTTTCAGATTGTATGCATTTTAAATTTTTATATGTTGAACAAAGACTATTAAACTATTATGACCATTATAAAACATTATGCAATTTTCAGTAGAAATATACCAAATGATTGAAAAATTTCTGAAAATATTTGGAAAAATGTTCTGGAGCTAATTTCTTGAAGGCATGTAGGAATGCTTTTGTTAAAAAAAGTAGCTGAGGAACACGTTTTGCAAATATTTCCATAGGAATTTTTTTATGCACGCGTTATATTTTCATAGAGAATATGACGAATGAAAAAAGCACAGTAAAGAAAACATTTTTGTTAAAAATAATAATAAAACTAATATCTAAATACTAACATTTTAGGATGTTTTGTCAAAACTACAGTTAATTAACATTTAAGTTTGTTTAGGGGTCGCCTTTGGTTGCCCATAGCAACAATCATTATCGGCCTACTGACTTTGTTGTTTGTTCACAGCTTTGTTGTCTCTAAATGCTTTGATGACAGTGACATAACTGAAAATTTTCCGGTAAATTTCAATAAATTTCCGATTATTAATAATCGCCGTTGCTATGGAAAATGTTCAATCAAATATACATAAGGGATATTCTCAGTTATAACTTCCCGTTGCCCTATATTTACGGTTGAATGTGTTTGCATTCTGTTTTCTTACCGAACTTTTCGTAATGAGATACGCTGTCAGATTAACTTGTCATTATAGGCTTAACGATCTCCACTGGTCAAATCTACAACAGGCCATTGCCAGAGGCAATAGCCGTTCAGTTTGTTGCCTCTATTTAGGCGTTTTAAAAAATCCCTAGATGTGGCGAACGACGATTTTAAAGTTACTAAATACTAGCCTTAAATGCTTTAGTTTAATATAAATATTCGATCGCGTACTTATTTTATTTTGTATTCAGAGAACATTACTTTACTTGTTTTTTTTATTCCTCTTTTCCCTTGCACTATAGTTATAATGGACCAATATATTCATGACAATAATTACATTTCGTTTGAATAAAAAAATTTCGAAATCGTCACTGTTAAAATTATAGCTTTGTCCGCGGATTGAGTTCACATAAGGTGCAAATAATAAAAAATATTCGACTTAGAAGCTGATATTCTAGGATTCACTCCTGCTTGTTTTCAAACCAAGATTTTGAGAAAATCAATCAAATTAATTGATATACAGGGTGTTTCTTGAATCAAATTTTAAAAAATGGCCAAGAGTAAACTACCTTTATTAGAAGATATAATAAAAAAAAGTATTAAGAAAAGTTGTTTAGAATTAAGAGTACTAGCAGACTGTCAATTTTCAGACAAATCGGCCTTCTTTGATTTTTTAAAACATTTTTTTTATACTAACATTCTTTTTATCGTGGCTGTAGAAGGCATTCTAACTGGTTCATGAACTAAGATGTTAAAAAAATAATAGAGTGCCTCCTCCAGCTACAATAAAAGGTATGTTGGTATTAAAAATTTTAAAAAAAATCAAAGTAGGCCGATTTATCTGAAAATTGAGAGTCTACCACCACTCTTAATTTTAAACAACTTTTTTTTGTTATCTCTTCTAATAAAGGTAGTTTACTCTTGCTCATTTTTTTAATTGATTCAAAAAACACCCTGTATATTAATTAATTTGATTGACTTTCTCAAAATCTTGGTTTGAGAACAAGCAGGAGCGAATCCTAGAATATCAGCCTCTAATTCGAATATTTTTTATTATTTACACCTTATGTGAACTCAATCCGCGGACACACTGTATAAAATTATTAACTTTAGAATTTTCCAGTTAAAGATAAGGAGCATACCAAGAAATCTTTATCAATTTTTTAGAGGTATATTTGGATCAATTAAAAAATCAGTTGGAATGCTTGATCCTCACAGAAACATGGAAATTAAATGATGTGAATCTTGTGAAACTTTATGGTCATAATATAGTAATTTATAAAACTGACGGCGTTGTTGTTTATTTAAAAGTAGGTACTATAGTATTAATACGACTATAGTAAATATTGATAAACACTGCGGTATACAAATTAAAGTTCCAAGAAAAATGCATTACGATAATTGCAATATATTAAGACCTTACTCGGCATGTCCTAAAAATGTTGTATTAAACCTCAAGAGTTATTTAGGTAACCTTCGAGAAAATGTCGATTATTGTTTAGTGGTTGGTGATATTACAATAAATATACTGGAAGAGAATAATATTACCTCAGACTACTTAAATACTTTAGGCGAATATGGTTGCGTATCCATGATAAATGTATAGTAATAGGAGTTCCTGCATAGATGATATATTTTTTATTGTTCATTGAAATGTTAAATAGTGTTTAACATGATCTTGTCATCGAATGTTAAATGTATCTTAACATGCATGTTAAATGAGTGGATGCATGTTAAATGTATCTTAACATTCGAGGACGCGATCATATTAAACACTGATTTCGATTTAGCAGTTTTTAGTAATTATTATTGATTCAAAATTATTGCCTCAATGAACAATAAACTAATGAACGCATTTCGAGGGTTAACCGTCTTAACATTTCTCACATAAATTACCACTCTCGCTTAGCTGCGCTCGCTCGAGCGGTAAAAATATGCTCGAAGGTTAAGACTAGGTTACCCCTCTAAATACGTTAATTACTAAAAACATCGATTCGTCGGGTAATTCTCTAAAACAAAACAACCTTTATGACTACTTAAATACAATTGCCGGCCGGCCAGGTCAGGAAGACAGCGTGCAGCTTTTTAAGTACTAACAAATGATTAAAAATCAAAAGGGCGCCAACGAATCTTTACCAATTAACGACAAGTGTATCCAGGCATTCAACTGATAATCCGTAAACTCAAATAGCACATAATTTTCTGAAAGAAAATCTCAAATTCAACGCTATATGGGGCGATGTGTGCAAGCAGAGGGAAACTATGTCGAAGGGGATGTTTAATTTATAATAATTTAAGAAAAAAGTGTCTAAATTCTACCATTCTCGTTATTTAATAGCCATACCTTGTATTATATCTGATACAAGCGCACCTTTCCTATAGTATAGGCACGGGGCAATGTCAATGATAGTCACCTAAAACAATTGTATACGATGGAAAAAGGAGTGTTAAAGGTCATATTTCACATTGGAAATACATATCCATCTGATCTCTTATATCAGGAAGCCAACATTTTAAACATAAAATAAATAGATTTCCAAGAAGCCGGGTAGCGCAGTTGGGTAGCGCTAGGCGTGTTAGTAAGCAAGTCCTCGGTCCGAATCCCGCGGAGGCCGGAGTTTTTCCACAGCCTTGGCGATTGGAATCGGGCTCGGTGAGACCATTCACAGTTGGGCACCAAAGTAACTGTGCTCTACTCAGATCCACAGACCTAAGAGATAGAGTAACAAGGTCAACACATCAACATGACACACACTTTACACAATGGCTGCTGCGCAAGCACAAAAGGCGCGCTCCAACTTTGTATCCCGAATCCGGGGCAAGTTGAGCATTGTACCTCCAGATGCAAGCACATAAAGCACCAGCCTCTACACCGCAAGGTAAAACGAGGTTAACGATAATACATACATACATATATACATACATACATACATAGATTTTCTTAAAGCGTGCTTACACAATTTAAGCATAAATATTATGCAGAAATCATCCAACAAGACATTCCACAAAAAGAAAATTTAATAATTATTTTTAAAAACTAACTTCTGAAAAAGAATTTAATCAAAAGTTTATGAATTACGTTCCTCGAAAGTATTTCGGTATGCTTTTTCAAGAATTAAGAGCCAATCAGTCACTACACAGTTTCAAACGGAATACATTACGTATATTTTTAAATAAAAAAACATTACCGGTGGTCGAATTTGATGGGCAGGCGGCTGCGAATGCAATTCCAACGTTTAGCGGAATATTGCAAAGCAACGGGCTATCCCTACATGCGCTACGGAGCACTTCTTGAGTCAGTGCGTCTCGGCTGCCTTAAATAGAACCCATTTTTCGTTGACACTTGTTTCTACTTTACAGGATGTATGCTGTATCTGTTGGGTTCAATTTTCGTCAAGGGTTTAGCCTGAACTATGTACAAATTGTTACTTTTATCTGTATGTCAGTTACAGCAAAAATAAAAATATTACCTATGATGGGACTCGAAATCCAGCGACTGCAAATGAGCTGGCGCATTCGTTTCATTGTTCTACGGTAGTTCACGGGTAAAGCTCGCATTCGCTGACTGAGCATCCGGGACGGACGCTTCGAACTCCGTCGATGCAGCTGTGTCATACAACATTTATCCTGTATCTGTTGGGTCCCATTTTGTTGGCAAAAATAAAGCCTGCGCTATGTACAAATTATTACATTGATCTATTTTTAAATCAAATAAACAAAATTTTAGTTCTTTAAGTTGCTCACCCTATATATATTTCTCTGAAATTTTCTCAGATTCATGCCAGATAGATATATGTGTTTGCAAAATATGATTTTCTTCCGACAAATAGCTTTGGAGTTATACCCCAACAGACGGACAGCCAGACAGACAAACAGAATTGAGAAAACCTGTTTTTGTCATCTAGGGACCCTGAAACGTGAAGATCTGAAGAAATCTCGACAGATGATTTTTCGCGATTACAATACTTCCTTCATCTTTTAGAAAAGGAAAGTAAAAAATTATCTTTGAAAAACGAGAAATTTAAACATTTCTTTCTCCTTTTGATTAGCTTGTATAGATTATGTCGTATATAGATACGTACTAATTACATTAATAGTTCAATACGTACCCCACGTACACACTCTGTTTTTGTGGGATAACCTTTTTCATTATTTCTAAAATAAATTAAATTAATGAAAAAAAATTAAAAGAAATTTGTATTAAGACATTGTCGCAAAATTTGATAAATATTCTTTTGTAGTGCTTATATTATAGTATTTCTAAATATTCTAGAAATAAATATTATTATTATTATTATTACCTTTTGCAGTCAACATTGTAGTCAAATCAAGTTAGATATTCAAAAAATCTGGTGTGATACACGCACACAACCTCCTATACTGTGATCTTATAATTAGTCAAAAATTTGTTTTTAGCTTCCCTACTACATTATATTTTAAAAGACCATTTTAGAGATATTCAACTGAAAAATTACCTACCTCACATCAATACACATTAAAAATGTAACGTTTGGAAAAATTCGTTAAAACTGTTTTTTTTTTAGAAAATCGAGAAAAACTGAAAAATCACAAGATTTATCACTATACATCCAGTGATGCGATTTTCTTCAAAAGTTTGCTGTCGCATCAAGACAGTACACGAAACTTACATATGAAGTTTCAACGTCATATCGCTTTCAATTTTTGAGATATTCTGTTCACACAGACACACAGACGGACAGACAAATGAACAAAAACATGTTTTTGGGGTTCAAGGGACTCTAAAACGTGAAGATCTGTTGAAAACTCAATTTCGAATTTTTGGGGTGAATCCAGTACCTACTTCCTTTATTGCAAAAAAAAGTAACAAAAAAGTACTCTTGTTCGAAATCGCTTATAGCAGTAGTTTTCGGGAAAAGCGAACCTAGATATTGAAATTCGCTACTTTAGGAATGTAATCTACTCATAACAATGTGTTTTCTCTGTACCATTCTCAGGAACTCTTTGTCTTATTTTGATGACATCTGCATGCCCTGAAAGTTTCCGATAAATTTTCTGAAACACACTTTTATAATATGACATAAAAAGGTAACATTTTTATGTGTGCTTATTAATAGCTATACTTAACCCGTGGGAACCATCTGCCCATATGATATAAAAATAGTTACAATTTATATCTGTTTTTAAATTATTAATTTAGTCAAGATTCGGGATGATGACCCCTTGCTTTTAAGATTTTTATTTAGACTTCAATTATAATACAACAATATCTGTTACTTAAGTTCTATATTCTACCTTAATTTATAATTCTGCAACTATGAATTTATTTATCGAAAACTGCAATTAGTTATAGAAAACTGTAATTAATTTTCTAGCCTCACGCTAGATGGCGTAGGTAACTGCAATTAATTTAAATCGGTCCGGATAGATAAATATACAGCTCGAGTGTTTATGTTATTCATTGTAACTTAAATGGCACATATTTGTTTAAGTACAATTTTCATGCATTCCTTGTCTGCAGGTCCTACTGCGAGCGAATTTTCCGCGACTGCCGCCTGCAGACTTGCTACGTCCAGTCGCCTGCGTACCCTGGCGTCTACCCCAGGAACCTGCACTGCCGCTACTACCTGAACACCAGGTTGCCCTTCATCAAGCTCTACATCGAGAACGAGGAGTTCAACATCGACGGCCAGCGATGTGAGAACATCATGACGTGTCCTATGAGGCCCATTCTGTCAGGTAGGCGATGGCGCGGCCCAGGGCGCCCCCCCGGGCCCATTTTGTTCCGGGGCATTGCTGCTGGAGCGTTATTGGCGGTGTAAAATGTCACGGGAAATTGCTTTGGAAACCAATTGCACATAAAGATATAAATATCGGGGGCTTTTTACGGTAATGGCTAACTGCACGAGAAGGCCACTGGGCCTCTTCCTGGGAATTAACTCCGGTTTACAATCGAGTTCCTGTCAGCCCTGTCCTATCTTTCGCACTTTTTACTGCAGTCTTTTGTTAATCCTCGGTTAGGTTTTTCATTAATAATCAAAACCTCCAATACAGCTTAAGCGTGAATTTAGCGCCATTCTTCCTTAAAGATATCAATAAATATTTACCATTTCGTTTGGTTTTAATTAATTCTCATTGTCCTGTGGAGGTCCAAGACACCGCACATCGGGTTATTTTTAAATGCGGTGTTATCAATTTCGTTACGTCTTGTTTTTCTCTGCCAGGTTGAATAAACTTGTATCAATTGGCATGCAGTACAATTTCCGCAACATAATAGCAACCTATAAGAACTTTCAACAGAAAGAGGCCAGACGTTAACAATTCGAATTTCTGATGATTGGAGACTGTTAAATTACTCCTAATAAAAATTGAGCTCAACACAAACACAATGTCCGATTGCTAACGTTTATGTTATTTCTTATTCTATGCTAATAGTTGCTACTGGTCCCGAAGTATCGTAAATTCAAATTTTTTACTATTTGTACGGGGCGATGCGTTATAAAACTGTATTTTAAAGAAATTCTAACGAAATTTGTTGCCCGATTTTGAACAAACATTTCAAAATATTCAAAAGGGCTTATAAAAGTAATTTTTTATTTTAGTCTCTAACAATTGACAAAATTGGTTTTTAATTACAAATACAGTAACTTAATAGGATCAGTGATGGCAATACGATTTAAACACGTACATCCGCCATGTAGAGGCAAATTTAAACGGAATTTGCGTACTTACTCGTTTTATTAATATCGATTTAGTTAAAAGAAACGCTGAAACAATAGAATACTATATAAGTATATATTACAATCTACAATAATTTTAAAATTCCACTTCGATACGACATTATAAAAATTTTGCCGCTTCCTCATTATTATACGTAGGGTTTTATATTTCTCCTCTCCAATTTCGTAATTTAAAAAATAACTGAACTGTGGGAATTTTGGTAATATTTGAAAAACTGCCAATTTATAGAAGGAGCGATTTGCTGTCTCCAGTTTGAAAGATTAAGTCAGATATTTCTTCTGGTACCGTGTGGTAGATCTTTTCGATGACGCTCGATAAATGTGGATGAAATCTTTCGAAATCTTCGAAAGTTTAGTTCAGCATCTTCGTTTTGGTTGTGCAGTTGCTGAACTTCGACTAGTTAAGTCAAGATTAAAGATTATTTCAGAAGCAACATTTACTTGTGGCCGACTGCCAACTTCTGTCTTTTTGGTATTATTCTTTTTTTGGCTCAGTTGCCACCACCTGGAGCCTGGCTATTTTGGGAGTCCCCGTCCGAAGATTTGCAAGTGATCAATTCTGCAAGTGGCTTAAGCTACATTAACCGTACCCATCACCTGGCACTATTCAATGCGGTTTTTTCCTCGTGCAATTACACTTTATTACCTGGAGAAAAACCCGAATAAAATATTCTTGCCATTTTGGCAGCTCCTCACAGCATTTGCTGCAAATCTCACGGTCGTATGGTCCCTTTGAAATTGTACAAGATCAGGTATTTGTGCCTTGTAGCCAACCTGTTTTGTGGCACCCATACTGAAATATCTCGTGTGAATGCTGGACCTTATTGCGGAAAGCGTTTTACTTACGGTTTGAAATTACGATTTCGTGTAAGATTGTTGGGAAGAGCTGGAGATCTGCCGCAGCATTGCTTAGCGAGGGTTGTTTAAGTTAAATATGATATGCTGTTTGTAGTAAACGTGTTCGAAATCCATTGTTTCATGATACTATACATTGCGAAGGAATAATAAAGCCTTTGAAGTTCTTGATACCGATACACCAATTTTAAAGTGTTTAAAAAATCTAACGCGATAGGCATATCACGTGACTTAGGATTAGTAGAGTAACAAACATTGCAGATAAGAATTATAGCTTTCGTACTCCGTTATCGCATCCAGATCGCTAGAGGTTGAAACGGTTATTCACACATTATTGTGTCGAATTTACTCACTTTTGCCAACAGAGCTAGGCACATACATAAACAACTACACAATTGCAATCAATAAAATTAATATAAGACGTCACATCTACAACAATTACAATAGGTACTTGAAATTCAAATTAATTTATGGAAAATGTTATGTCTTTGATATTGGTGAACGTCGTGAAGCTTTTCTGAAGGGATTTTTTGAATCTGCAGCAGCTATGCAATGTTTACATGTTTTGCTAGTTTTGCTGCTAGTATGTTACTTATGGCAACTTTGGCTCCTTTATTATTATTATTAAATAAAATTAATTAAAAATCAAACATGAACAGAATTGGTACTTTATTAATCGCCACAGAATTTAACGTTGATAGATTTATACACCATAACTGATAAGTAATTTATAATTTAATCAGACTAAGAATAGCAAATATTTTTCAAAACGATATCAGCAGGGTTTCGATTAACTTAATTCGACGTTATGAATATAATTGATAAGTGCTACTATGATTTTGATAAATGCTCGGATATTTGAAGTAACGTAAATCATGCTAATCAGATTGTGTTAGTAAAAAGGGTGGCTAAGCATCACAGAGTAAAAGTGCAGTTAGTTTGTATTCAGCGGGATATGCTACGCTGTTGTTAATGAAGTTACGGGGAATTATACAGTGATAAAAAGTCATGTAACATGCCTAAGCGCATAAAGCAACCTGGTAGCTTTAGCTAGCAATTAAGTGTGATAATGCTTAGCACCTGAAAAGTGGAAGATAAATGCAATGAAAAGTGAAAATTGTTGTGAATCGAACACATGTGAGGTTAGCGTGACAATATTTGACAATTTGAGAAAACAAACCATTAGTTTCCAAGATCATAGTAGGTGCACTTACAAATAATAGAGTGTAGTAGGTTACTTAGCAATACTTGAAAATTAAAACAAAAGATCGGCCAAGCGAAGCTAAGAAAGTTGATGTGCTGGCTTCCTAGTTATAATATTGTAAATCTTCGTATTAAGTAAAATAGCCAAGATTAGAGCAGCAAAGTCCGGAATTCAACAGACAGCTACGATTTGAAGAAGCCAGTAACGATTTGGAAAAGCGTAGCAAAAACAGCCTGAGAGCAGGTACGAGTAATAGTAGCAACATTAGGGGCATCAGCAAAGACAGGAAGTAGCAAGGTAACTACTTGCATCTTAGACCAAAGCAGTTCCAGCGAGCAGACGAGCAGAGAAGAAAAAACGTCGCATTTTGAGCAATTTCCAGCATCTGATGGCCCAAGCAAGCAGTTGGAGCGGTAGCTTCCTTTTCACAAAATTGATTAAGTCAGCGTTGGATTGAAGCGGCGTCCCTAGTTACCGATAAACAGGTTTGCTTAGTTACGTGATTGCAGTTGTGACATAATTATCAATAGCTTACTTTGATTAAAGTAAAACTTAAACGCAAATTTCTGTGTTCCTTCGTGATCATTTATTTAAGGTTAAGAATATTAAGAAAGAGCATTTGCCATAGTAGTGCAGTTATCATACAATTGTGTAAGTTTTCACCTGTGTAGCGACTCAACCCTGGGATGAGAGATTTTCAAACATAATAGTTAGTCGGTGCAAAAAGTATTAATTATGGCGATAAATAAATAATTAAAGGGCAGCATATCTAATATTTTTGTATTTATTTTGAACAAACATTTTTATTGAGCCATTATTAGTTGGCTAATTCAGACAAGGCTCAGTTTAGTTCAATATATTGCATAGTAAATTCTGTTCAGTAAAATTCAGATTAATTTTTATCATTAGGAATCTTTACATCATTATATCGAGGATTTGTCTTAATCAGCAGTCCCAAAAATCCGGAAAGAAATTCTCGGTCGTTTCTGTCTATTCTTAATAACAAAAAACGAGAAGCAATTTAGCGTGATCATGAGTAATCACAGGAACGACTCAAGATGAGGGATATCTCAACAACGAATCGGAAAGTTGATAAAATTCGACTACACTGTCATTAATATAGCTACTGTAACTAAAGAGACTTTATAGCGGCCTCTGTTTTTAACCTAAACATGATTTAGTGATTGTACGAAAAATATAAAGATCTATTAAAAGCCACTTTGCTTGGAATTCACTCCGCGTGTGGTGCATGTCCTTTCCCCTTCTCGTGAGTGGTTATTTGACTTGACTGCCCATTGTGAATGTGCGTATGTGTTTACTTTTTTTCGTGAAACCTCCAGCAAACCATATTCAAGTTAGTCAATTAGTGTACTTGCGCATAAAGGGTGTATAAACTTGCGAACACTGCCCCTTGTAAAAAAAACTCTCTAAATAACACTCAATAATAATGTGTATTCTCAATTTGAAGCAAAGTAAACTACAATCTACTATATTATATCAGTAAGTTAAAATTTATTGCTCAATTAGGAATTAAAATAGTATCGCCGCTAGTTTTCATCTAGAGTTTTAAAAAAAAACTGTTCAAAAACCATTGGAATATTGAACGCGCTTCCCAAGAAAAGCCTATTTTTAGATGAATGGTCGTCAAACCTTCTAGTTTAAAATGTAAAAGTAATCGATTTCGGCGTCGAACCAACAGCTTATATCCATGCACACACCCCGTCACTCACCCAAGTACAGGACGTTTGTAAATCGTTTATAACCCTTCGGTTTCAAAATCCATATTTCAACAAAATTCGTTTCTGCATAAACACAACTCCTCGTAGTAACAGTGGATAAGCAAAAGCGTCTCTAATAAGACTAATCTTGAGAGTAGTCCTGGCATCCTGAATTTATGCTTGTTACCCATTCACCGGCCTCATTCAGAATTCAGCTGCAATGCTTGGCCGATGCTTTCAAAACATGAATACGGCGAAGCTGACTGAATACTTCCACTTTTGTTGCTCCTCTTGACAGCCTCGCTGGCTGTGGCGTTTTGTACAGACTCAATGCGACACCTCTTTGTGGCCCTCGTGCATAATGTTTCACATTTGTTAAACAAAGGTGCTCGCCTGCTTCTGTAACCATAGATCGCTTCACAGCAATGGTGCGGTTCAGTTTTTTGGACTGGGTTTTCAGCTATTCTGCGCTAGTTGTGCCGTTGTTCGCACCCTTGTCGTATTAAGGGCCTCGGGGAACACGATAGCTGCAGAATAATATTTATGTAAACTGTTTCAAACCGTCGCGTCGCCGTAGCGTCGATCCAAAAAGTGTTTACATCGAAGTTATAACAAAAGTATACTGCTTTTTGAAAACTTCAATTTTATAAAAACAGAGTCATATATTCGTATGACCTTTACTTCTATAAAAAAATAGATTATCATAAACTACCTTCCTTGACATTTGGATTAATATAATTGTCCAAATCTACCATGACATTTTTTAATGTAACAGCTTCATAACCTAATCTAAATATTGAACTGAACCTTCAAGTATATTGCCATTAATCAGTTTTTTAAATTACAAATTTCCCTATTTTTTATTATAATGTCAATAATTACTATATAGATAGCTTCTGAAAAATCAGGAGTAGATTCTTTTATCTAGTTACTTGATTTCTGAAAGATTGATGTTCTAATATTTTAAATCTCATTTGCATAAGTCAATACTTATGTCAACCAACTGTCAAAACAAATTTGAAATTCAATTGACAAATGCCCAATCTTTTCAAGGGTATACAACAATATTAAAAATACAGTAAGTAATTATTTCTTAATTAATTCACCTTCTTATTGTTTTTATTTCATTTCTAGTTATGATTTTTAATAATAAATCACCCACATTTTATTTGATCCACACAACGTTCCAGATGGCAACTTCCTTTTGATCTGCGAATCGATCCTTTCAAGCACCTTTCTGCAATGCACTGTTCACAGCCAGACAACACGTCTCAACCATCCAAGATCAGCAAACTCCAATTTTTCTTCAGTATTCAGCAAACAGATAACCTGCAGACATCCACCTACTACAGCAAACTGCTACCCTCCTGGAATGTTTTTCTTTTCTCCGATGATACTCCTCTGGAAATCTTACTTGGCAACAAACCGCTTGACGTGATCCAATGTGATTAATGTAATATGTCAAATGTAATTTATTTAATAAAGTTGACCCAACACATTTCCTCAATTATTTACTTGTATAGAACAATTCTGCTATCCATTAGTTTTTACCACATACCAATAACCTTCATTAGTTAAATTTTCACTTCTCCTTGTTATTTATTAAAATTCAATTTTATTCACCACGTAGATTTGTATTATACCCAATTTTATATTAGTCAAACACTTCTTAATAAAACATGGCTATATTAAACATTTTTAATCAGACTAAAATCGTTTTTCTACATTTTACAAAATTTGTTATTCTCAATAATCAAAAACAAATGTACTTAACGATATCATTTCCCTTTTTATACACTCTAGTCTTATCTATTTGAGTTAAACCTTCTAAATTTTTATTTTATTTCAAATTAAGTATTTGTCATTTTTCAAACTGTAATTTATTCAATTATATTATTTTCAAATCTACCTGTTTTTCAAATAGCTATTTTCCATACACATTTCCACCTTATACCTGAATAAATCCAAATTATTTTAAACCATTGTAAACCCTTAATTTCAATAAATTTTATTCTAACACACATTTAGGGTTGTATCATAACAATATATTAAATAACTATAATGCATCTTTCTCAGGTACGTTTGCGGTAACGGAGCTTTCATGGTAGTTCAGTTTCTGTGCTAACCTATATTCTAATTAAATACTATATTTTCTCTTATACTAAGTTTACTAAATGACACATTTACACACCATTTTACTTAACGACCTGACATTAGGTTACATATTTTTCTTCTTCATTCTCTTCTTCCATTTATAGCTTGCGGCGTTGGATCCTATAACCACTTTCTGCATTTTTGCTTCCTTCCTGCTGGCATCTTTATGTAGTTCATGCTCTTCCCACCTTCGCTCTTTTCTTCTTCCTCTTTTTTCTCTGTTCTCATTTGAAACAAGTCATTTGGTAGCCCCTCCATCGGAACGTTTAATTCAAATAGAACGTCTCATATGCGTTAGTATTTTATATATTAATTAATGTGTGGTTTACCTAGATAGTTCAGTAAACATAAAATGGATTGAAACTAACTTCATACAACATTTACAAGAAAAGCCACTTTGATCACATAAAACAAAAATATATTAATCCTTTAAATGCACATGTAAAACCATAAATAAAATTAGAACCAAGTCCTAAATGAAATGGTCTTTCCTAAATATATTAGTCTAGGATGCAAATAAATCATTAACGCGCAATAGCTCGTGGCTACACGCATTTACAATACAAACAATGCTAAAGTAACTGTATCTACAATACACCTTCATTTAAATAATATGAAAAAGACGACAAAATAACTGTCTTTAGTAGGCGAACGTTAAACTGTATGAAAGTTTTCCGTCGGGATTTCGTGGATCAAAACCCGGCTATGACGTCTATGATACACATTTCCTTACGGTCGCGTAATATCTACACAACCTAAAACAATCGCTTATCTCTTAAACTGTAAAAATTCCCTGTATGTCTAATAACCGCAACGTAGCCCTAGGAATGTATTGCGTCACTCAGATTGAACCATGCGACACCTAGAAATGTCCCACGAATGCATCTAGGAACTATCTGGCTGTTAGCTACCGCCCCTTTGTCGGCTGACATCGTGTAAAAACCGAAACGCCTCGAAAATCCCTAGAAGTGTTGCAATGGCGTACGTACTTAGTACACGATTACGTTTACTTGGGATCTAACCACTGGCTTGTAGCCGGCAAACACTTATAAGCAGTAAATTTTATTTACTGTATGGCTTCAGCCTCTTTATTTAACTCACCGCAGGCAAAATTCACTTCAAAAGGCTCACAAACGTGCGCTCTCTGGTTGGGTACGCCTGCGAATGCTTAAGTTCCCATGTTGCTCGAAAGATCCATATCGCATACACGCACAATTGATGAATGCACGCACTACAACAGTCCACACTCGCGCACCTTCAACTACGCTAAATTACAATGAATAAATGTAGCTAACAATGACACGGCATGCAAAAATAAACTGGCTGTATACGTAAATCTTAAAATAAACAATGTAGGCAAAACGACCAGATGCCCGTTTCACATTGCCTGCATCTTCTTAGAATACCTATAGAGGCTTCATATGGGCAAGATTTTCGCACTTTCGTAGTTTTTTTTATTTCTTTTTGATTTAATTCATTTCTTATAGTTCTACTCTGAAGCTATTTTAGTCTTTTTCCAATACTTTTCCCCGAAAAGTTTTCTACTTTTACACTTCTGTTTATAAATTATAGTTCTTAGTATGTTTTTTCGACATTACTTGTCGTGTTACTTTTCTCGAATATCTTTTCCCAGATGAAAAGTGCACAGGAATATCGATTACTCGCAGTTTGAAAATCTAAGAAACTAAATCGTGATTTTTCGAACTCTCCAAATTCCAAATTATATGCAAATAATAATGCTCATTTCTAAATTGGTCCAATAACTTGTGGTATGTCTGCCAATATAATAACCTAAATGATCGTTTGTTAATATTTTATACAGTTTCAGCAAAAAAATACGTAAAACCATTTGTTAAAAAGCAATCAAAATCTGTGTAATTCGAATAAATCGAGTATTCTGTTTCTCTTAAAAAACTAAATTTAAATACTAATCTTATATGGCAACCTTCTCCCAGATATATCGTCTCAGCCCATTACTTACTATGAATGATATGAGAGGAATGTAAAGCTGAAACAAAACGCCAATACTGGTCAAATTGTTAACTCTGTTAGCGATTTTCTATACTTTTGCGTTACTTCATCAACTCGATCTGCGGTAGCAAAAATTGCAATTAAATTAGCCAAGGTACAATGGTGACTACTTCTGGTTGCGAAAGTAGTGCTACTACGCTTCCTTGTGGCACAACCTCAAATCTCAAAATACCTCGAATGTGTAGCATCAGATTAATTAGCTTTACTATTTGTGACAATCCAAAATACATTTACAACAAATAAATAATCAAGGTGATGTTACGGTTACAAGCAATATTTTATCAAAGTTATTAGGCTGGTTACAATCCAAACTGTTTACTAACAATACTCGAGTCTTTTTAAATTTTTTAACTTGGGGCTTGATACACCTATGAAGATGTTAATTGAGGCCGCAGATATACGTAAATTTATGTTTTTTAGGTATTTAGCCACTCTAAAAAATTTATAATTATAATTAAATATCGAACGTGAATTCTGACCTGAGGCTCGAGAGAACATTGAAGATGTTGGTTGGGACCGCAATACTAATATTGTGACCTTGGGCTCGAGAGACCCTTGAAGATGTTTGCCGAAGCAGTATAAATACGAACAGTCCAACTCGAGATACCTTTGAAGATGTTAATCGGCGAGGCAGAAATATGTGAATTCTGGCCTGAGGCTCGAAAGGCGCTTGAAGATGTTTGTAGGAGCGGCATAAATACGAATATTCTGATCTGATCTTGACAAACCCTTAAAAATATTTGTGAGAAATACAAACAATATGACTCGAAACATCTTTGAAGATGTTAGTTGGAGAGGCAGAAATACGTAAACTCTGGCCTGAGGCTCGAAAAGCGCTTGAAGATGTTCGTCAGAGCGGCAAAAATATTTGCTGAGGCTGGGGCTCAAGAAAAACCGAGAATGTATTGTATTGCGTGTGCGATAAATCCGATATTCAAATCGGATCAAGACAATAAGCAGCCGCGGGGTGAGGTCGTTGAACGCATTTTAGCATTTCAAAGATTTTGTTATCAGTTTGGCTAAACCTATTAAACACAGTATATCAGTACTACTTCACTGCAATCGCACGCGTTAACACGTACGACAAAGGCACCCATAACAAAAACTACGAAACAATGCGCCCAATTCGCGTCTGCGGCGAGAGATGTCCAGCAGCCGACGGTGTCGCCCATTTACAAATCGCGACGACAAGCGAAACTAAAATATCGCCTCCAGCGAAAATCCCGCTGTACTTTTAAAAACTCAAAATAGCACGAGTTGTGATAAATGTAAGTATAAATAGCTTGTGTAACGAATCTTGGTGTCACCGAGTGCTTGCTGCACATCCACCAAGGTTACGAAGTAGATTCTGTTTACTTTGAATGCAGTTTTTTTACATTCATGATCCAACGTGCCTTAGTTGTAGTAGGCAGCAAATCTGTTATCGTCATGTGATATATCGTCACTTTCTTGAATAATTTTCCTGGTTTCGCTATTACGATAACTTTGTTAATATTGACTTTCTACATAACTGATTTTCTGAACTATTTCTTTGAGCATAATTAAAAAATAATTCTTTCATTCTTATTTCATTGCCTGGTAAAATGTCTCGATCTTCAACGAGTGAAAGCTTCGTTTCCATTAATCAGTCATATTTGGATTATTATCGGTTTCCTATTTGCCTGTTAGAAAGAATAGTCAGTACTACTAGCGCCTGCTATTTATATAAAATAGGCACTCTATCTATATATCGTTGGCTCTACGATCTATGTAGGGTTTTGGCCTGTTCAATAACTGTCTTCCATTCTTTTCTCTCTAGAACCTTCCCCCTCCATCCTCTCACTTTCATAATTCTAACGTCTTTTTCCATACCTCTTCTCCAAATTCTTATTCTTTATTACCACGTGGTATGCATATGCTAAGCATTAGCATGTTCTGTTATAGATACTTCCTCTATCGTTTTTGCCTATCTTGCTTTTACAGGTAAGTATTAATTTTAATAGAATTATAGATAGTGGGTGACATTGCGTGGTCCCTCTTTTCACTTCGAACTATTGCTTTGATAGGTTTTCTCGATTTCTCACACTGTTGTTCATTGTTGCACTATCATTTTCGTGAGCTAAACTAGCTTTTCTCTTATTCCGAATCTTTTTATTGTTTCTTCTAAGCATTTCTTGTTAACGCTATCATATGATTGTTGAAAGTCTATGTACACTTGATGGTACATTAACGTTGTATTCGTAACATTTATCCAGGTTTGTCCTTATTGTAAATATGTGACCGGTAGTGGATGTTGCACTTTTAAATCCTGATTGATACTTGCTGAATATATCTTTGGCGTACGTTTTTATCGTTTGGTTACTATCATTATTTTGTATGTAAGTCATAATAAGGATGTTCCTTTGATACTAAGGCATTCAACCTTCTCTCCTTTCTTCTGGCGTAATATTGTGCGCAGTAAGACCACAACGACGATGCATTGACGACATCAAACAAATGGCAGAAAAAAATTGTTTCAAGTAGCGCAGGATAGACAGAAGTGTAAGAAGCTGGAAGAGACCTATATCCAACAGTGGATAGAATAAGGTTGAAGGGAGAGGTTATTGAGTTTACTCAGCCATCTGCCATTTATTCTTCTGGCCTTGTTTCCTGCAGTGTTCTACCTTCTCCGATTCTTTAATCTATTCACATGTTGTTCTACTACATTTTTCGATGACGGTGTTTAAGTGAGAACCATACTACATTTTTTCCTATTTTAATTCCTCTCCACTGTTACTTTCTTTTAGAAGTTCTTCGAAATATTCTTTTCATATTTCGATTATTTCTTCATCATCTGATATTAGTTCACCTTCTTTGTTTTTGCATATATTGTTTCCAGTTTGATATCCTCATTTTTGTTCGTTCGCCTTTTGAAAAAGATTCTTATACTGTGGTTGCTCTAATATTGTTCTAATTCATCCATCATCTCCTCTTTGTGGCCTTTTTTATTCTGCAAAGGCTTCGTGACTGCTTTCTCTCATTTTGGTGTACCTTTGTGTTCGCCCAAGTTCTCTTCTATAACATTTCGTCTCTTTATTTGTGTGCATCTCTATATTCTCTATCATTCTAATTATTATACTTTCTATTTTGTGTTTTCCTGATGATTTCCTTTGTTTTCTTGTGAATCGATGCAACTATGCCTTGGCACTTCTCCTGTATATCCATATTATCCATGTTTCTTAACTAGGAAAGTTATGACTCATTGTTGGTATTTAGTGTGTATCTCGGCGTCCTATAAGTTTTTGTTATCATACAATCACCGCTTGCTAGAGTACCTACGTCTAGCGAATATACAACTCTAGCGCTTAAAATTCAATTGCAATGGATTTAGTTTCGAAGTGACTCGGTTATTAGACTAAATTATGCATTGCGCCGCTTTTTGTTTCTACTACAGCATTCTACACCTCATTACAATATTTCTTTGGTAAAAGTTAAAGGTAGACCAATAATAAGAGTCGATTAATGACTGATAATTAATGCAAAGTTTGAGTATTGCAAATAATTAGTTTCGCCAAACATCCGGTGTCAAGCGCATTGAGTTGTAACAAAAATGCCTCGCCGTAGATTACATGTCGACGAGAGAAAGAACCGTGGTGGGTTTAATATGAACTGGTAAAACAAGTTTCAATTACGACAACCTGGTAATTCTCTATCAGCTTCGAAGAAATCAGTCAAACAGATGTAGCATTACCAACATTCTTAAATATATACTGCGAGCAAATTAGTAATGCAGAAGAGGATGCCAGTAGTCTGATATCGCTTTGCTTAACTAGCAGCGCTAACTTCTTGGAATTGTATATTCGCTAGACGCACTCTACCGTAATTACTTCTCTTCTTTCTTGGTACTCTTTGTCTCTATTTTCCTTTTAACCAAAAAGTAGTCCGAGTCCCAGTTTGCCCCTCGGTAATTCCTAACGTTAATTATGTTCATTGCTGGTCTTTCATCTATTAGGATATGATCTATCTGATTGCGGGAGTTTCCCTCGGGTGGTATTCAGGTTGCCTTGTGTATTTCTTTAGGACTAAATAAATCGATGTTTTCTCCCGTTTCCGCTACGTTTATCATGTTTGCTGTCTTCCTACGATTGCCCTGTATGTTAGTACTTTGCCGATGTTTGCTTTGAAGTCTCCTATAATTACTTGTATATCGTGTCTCTAAGCTACTTGGCATGTTCTATTCTGTTTTACCCTTACTTTTGTTTATTGCATCGGTGCGTAGCAGTTTATGAATGTTGTGTTAAAAACCTGCAGCGTAGTCTTATTGTGCACATTCTGTCATTTGCTCGTGCGAGATCCATTACTAGATTTTTGATCTTCTTGCTGACTAGTGTATTGTTTCTATCACTGCTATTACATAGTGTGAACTCTTTAAGGAGTAGTATCTGCTGTCCCTTACATGGTATGTCTTGTGGTGCTGCCGCAACTAGTTTGTTTCTATTTAGTTTATTTTTAATATCCTTGCATAGCTTCGACGCATTACAAACTTTAACATCATCAAATCATTCTTCCTTTTCCATTGCCAAGGTTATTTCCACTGATCGGTCCGGCTGTCAGTACATTGTGAGTCGTTATATTGCCCATTAAAATGCATCTTTTGTAAGTTTTTAGATTTTCTTTGCCACATTTGGGTCATGTAGTTTTATCCTTATGCATTCTTTTTTAGAATGCTTATTCGCAAAGTTTAGGTCTGATTCTATGCTTCAATATTTTTGTATATCCCCCATAAACGTGGCAGCTTTTGCACTATGGTACTGTGTAGCAGATAACAATACAGAATATTCAATTTAAGATCTTACCCAGTCCGCATGTATTTCACGCAGACACTGGCAGCCAGAACCCAGGTTTGCCTTTCTCCAGACTGAAACACAGCGCCGTTAGATTTTAAGGTTATCTGCAGTTTAAATCGAATTCCCTTCAGCGGTGCCGCGCGCCTGTTCCGAAGTTATTCCTCAAAATCAGTAAACAAAGAAAGGCAGACGGAAAAGGCACTTATGGAAACTTTAAGCGGCGCTTGCCTTATTTGGGAAGAAAAGGGCCGGAATAGCAAGCAAGCTCGTAACGAGCAGGCATAAACGCAACCGTTACTATAACTCTCTCTTTTACTGCACCACCCTCACACTTGCGGCGCAATAATTCCCAAGGAATTGCAAGCCGTTTCCTTGGCACTTGTACTTATCACAAGCCTCGGCACATGCTCCGCAGTACCTGAGATAAATATGTGGGAAGGGCTGTAAACACGGAAACAAAGAAATTAACAACACAATAAAAACGACGTTTTATGTTGTAATAACACTGCGCCGCGTTTACACTCCCGTAACTTAATCCGGACTCCTTCAAACGTTGCAGTAAAGCTCGAGCTGCCGAGTAAAGGTCGATTCACACTATGCATTGCGTCAGCATAGCGTCGTATCAGCAACGTTGGATAAAAATTGGATACGAATCCTGAAAGATGTGAATAACATAATAAAAACCACCTCGATTTTCTAATATCTAACTACTGGGATTCACACAAGAACGACTCATTTTGAGTGAGCTGCCATAACAAGCTTCAAGTGCTACATATTCAACATTTCCAGCCGTAAAACCTATAAAAGTGCATTCATTCCTCAAAATGGATGGAGGTGGAAAGACACAAAGTTGTCTACTACTGTTCCAACAAGGCATTCTTGGTGGTAAATTATAACAGGAGGCGTGAAGCATCGAGGGATCTAACATGCCGAGGGTCAAAAACGCCAGTTCGTGCTTGAGATGTGTAGCATATATCACATTTGAATAGATACTTGAAATACATCAGCTGATGTTGGATTACCACTGACAGAACCCTAGTAATTAATTCACATCGGGCATCAGAAACACCTTGTTTACGTCCTTATTGAATAAATAACTATTGAGCTATTGACGTTAAACAAGCCATAGAAAGTTTAAATCCCAAAGGCTCACAAGATTTGCTTAGGGCTTGCAGATGAAATCTAAAGTGCGACTATTATTGATCAATCATACGCATTGATCAATCGTTGCCAGTTGCCTGTACGTGCCGTTACGTTGACGTGGTGTGTAGCGTGAATCGACCTTAACAGAAGGAACTTCAAATCGGGGCCCGGAAAAACGAATCGTAGGTGCCCCCTTGTAACAATCAGCAGTTTGCGCTACAATTGCAGCGTTGAGGGCGCACTGAACGTTACTTTCCAAACCCGCCGTCCAATTATCCGGCGCCCTTCCCTAACTTGGTTAACTTCGATCCTGCGGTCAACAGCGGCTTAAGAGCACTTATTAGGGCTGCGCCCCCGAAAAAACTAATCATTTCATAAGCTCGCTTCTTCTTCCGCCAACTGAGCCTCCGTCTAGCTTGTCACATGTAATGGACAAAGCGGCCTCAGTTTTTGTGCAGATGCTCGCGGTAAATTAAGTTTCTAAGCTTTATATGAACACTAACTGAATGTAATCGAGATGCTGGAGGAAGGCGAGCGAGTTTCGCAACAGAGGTCTAGTCACTGCTGCAGTTTTTAAGATCTCTACTGAATAATGGGGTAGAGATATCGAGGTGGGTAGCAGATATAGAAGACAAGCTCCAATTTTTAATTAAGTTCAATGGAAAGTTTTGTTGCCATGAGCTAGACTATAATATGAAGGAATAAAAAATAAGAGAAAGCTTAATTATTGAACTTGTAAGTTTTATTCAAATTTTCTAAAATGTCTTAGTCATCGTTCAGAGCATTCTTTGTAAACGAGGCCCGTTCAACTTTCAACGAATAAACTAGTACAGCACAAGAAAATCAAAACATGAAACATTAGTAAAAGAGTATGTAGACGGTTACAAGAAATATCACAACGCTAGCGTCACGTCTCAGTCGATATAACACGGTAGAGGGGAGCAAGTTGTTTGTAGATAGTAAATGTTATTCTGATCAAAAAATGTTATATGTAGTTATACTGTTTTTCGACTCTTTAACAAGTTATGGCAATTTTAAGATATTAAAATAATATCTAAATAAATCAATAATGTGCCCATTTACCGTCGTTAACATGGATGGTTCCAGATAGATAGTGCTTCAGCTCATTATAACAGATTGGTGAGAGACTGGCTAAACAATCATCACAACCAGTATTTGATTGCCCGTGATGGACCTGTTCAATGGCCACCTCGCTCACCAGATATTACAGTTTTGGATTTTCATATTTGGGGCTATCTTAAATCGGAAATGTACAGAAAACCGGTGAGCACCCGACACGAATTAATAAAATTCATTGAAAACGCTTTTAATATGTTAAAGAGTAACCTCGAAATGCTCAATTGTGTGCATAGAAGTTAGTGGAGATCATTTTAAACATTTACTATAATGTGTTTGTTCTTCTTTTACATGCCTATTAGAACTATTACTCCCGTTTTTTGTTAATTTCTTGTTTGGTTTAATACATTAATAAATGTTCGAGTTTTTTTGTAACATACTATAACTGGTTAAAGAGTAAAAAAATATAACTCTGATCAGAATGACATTTACTATCTAGAAAAGTATTTTGCAGGAAAAAACCAGGACACCCTGTATACTAGTCATGCAGTTATACGAAGGGTGTGCCGCATTTAATACTCTCCTTGCATATTTTGGAAGCGAGATATTTGGTCTTCAAGCAAGCAGTTACATGTCGTACCATTCAACTCATTACCGCCGCCCAATTATTTTCTCTTGTTGTAAATGATACAACCAAATGAAGGATATAAAACTTGCACACATTTGCACATATTGACATGGGCGTAGCCAAGGAGAGGCAGGGGTGGGCAGTTGCCCACCCCTAAACATTTATAAAGAGCAAAAGGCAGTTGATTTATAATCGTTATTGCGATTCACATTATACACCATTTAAAAAAAAACTACGATCTGCAGCAGATTTGCGGAAGCTGATGATATCTCAACTTAGAATTTTTGTAATTTGTAAAAGATGAAAGAAAACTAGAATAATAATAATAGTTGATTGTGTTATTAAATTTATGCCCCCCTCTAACTGGAATCCTGGCTACGCCCTTGCATATTTACCTCTAACCAGCACAGAAGTACTACACAGAACAAAAAAAAACTGAATAAACTGGATGGAGAACCGATAGACACGTTTGTAAATTGACTGAAAAAAGAAGCAAACCAGCACTATAAACGAGGAGTTACGTAGAAAAGACTGTTATATGCGAAACTTACCCTGGACACCCTTTAATAACTTGGAAGTTAAATAAAATAAGAAAATCAGAAACAGAAAAACGAAGCAACGTACCTGTAGAATATGCAAACCATGTACGGAGATTACCAGTACCAATTTAGAAAACGCTATGAATTCGAAACTACGTTACAGGACTAAACGGTAGTTACGGCACAGAACAGGGCCTCAAGTAAGCATTAGGTCGTTACTTGACCTCATTTGGATAATAATACCCCCAAGGGGGTGTAAAATCTGATGAACGATTACGTTAAGAAAGTTACGCTACCCCAATACATAGATATTTAGCCCTGTATCAAATTACCACGGCTAAAAGTTAGTCGAGACATAGAGGTACTTCTTTTGAACGTTAAGTTGAGGCTTTAGAAAGCTTAAAAATTGGGTTGTTTTGGCGCCACGGATTCTGTACTTTGGATTGTCGTTTGTTCCCCTACAATCCGTTATAGAGACCAAACGATGCCCTGAGTCAATATATGTGATAGCGCTCGTCACTGGGACTTAGCTTGGATGATGTTCGTATTTTATCTACCAACTGCTGCACAAAGTTTAGCATAATATAGAAAAATACAATAAAATATATGCCAGATACGAATCAAACAGCCATTAAAATATATTAAATGTTAAAAAGGATTACAGTTACAATGCACAAACGGGGCCTTGATGGACGTGATCCGACT
Organism: Agriotes lineatus; assembly: GCA_940337035.1. Lineage (NCBI taxonomy): Eukaryota > Metazoa > Arthropoda > Insecta > Coleoptera > Elateridae > Agriotes > Agriotes lineatus. The sequence goes on from CALNHX010002957.1 coordinate 77,288, forward strand.
AGAAGCCACATTATAATATTTATTACGTATCAAGCAAGCTATTGCATTAAGGGTTACTAATTTAATTAACAATGGCCCTAAGAGGCTGTCGATTTTCTAAAGATAAGTGTAGAAGACGCAACTTGAAAATTCAAAAGTTAAAAGAGACGCAACGCTAATAGTTCGGTGTTTTGCATGGCCGAAAAACTCCTAATTCCAGTTCCGCAAACACTTTTTATAGCATATACTATAAGTTGAATTACCTTAGCAGTCGGCAGTGCTTGGTGTGTTGAAATCCGGCGTTTGCTAATACAAAAAGTAGTTTGGAGATAATAGGGTTAAAACTTAACAGGGCTAATTCAACTCTCTGCACAGCACATGCAACCACTTCAATGAAACACTTGGGACTGAATTTCTATAAATTACCAAGATCCCAACTGAGGTCCGAAAATGAAATTTGCAGCTTTCCGGCTTCGATAATCCCGTCTCAAAAAGAGTAACGACAGAAAAGGTAATTCCCCACAAAACTATGCAGTCGTTAATTGCATGAAGTGCAATTTACCCGCTCGCGGGCGAAGTTTAAAAACACTACAAAAAATCTTCGATGCATTATCAGAGGGTTTGGCGGATCCGCTGCACGTTGAAGCACGCTATTTCGTGTAAATTAATGAACAAAGTTTAACTTTTCCCAAAATTGCCTACAACTAAATGGGTCACGACAAGTGGCGTTAAAAGTTTAAATTAACCTAATAACTACAATGATTAAAAACAAGAAATAACACAGAAAGAAACTGAACTGAGTAATTGGGTATGTAGTGCAGTTATCGTCCAAAGAAAAATAATAAAGTGAAATTTTCATCTATCCAAGAGACCTAAACAAAGAATTAAACCAACCAAAAGCATTTTGACAAGTCACCCAAGAGTTTAAATAAAGAAAGCAGCAAGGGCACAACTTTTGGAACACCATTTGGGAAATACCAGTAGAAAATATGACTATTTCCAATATCACCAGCTTCAGAGGAATATCAAGAAAGATTGAACGAACAACTTGCAGGTCTAGCTAGAGTTATTGAAATAGTGGATGATATCTGAATATATGGAAAGGGGAATAAGCTAAATAAAATGGAAGATCACTACAGAAATTTAATACTGCTTATGGAAAGAGCAAACGAAATACATTTTAAACTCAACGAAGATAAAATAAATCTTACTCATAACAACCGACGTATGTGGCGCATATCATAAAAAAATTGACTTAAGACAGATTCAGAGAAAATAACGGTTATACGAAGCATGAAAAAACAGATAACAAAAAGTAATTACAATGGCTGTTGGAATTTATAAATTACCTATCTACGTAAGTTGCTGCAGGGTAAGTGGATAAGTCAGTCTGGATCATGACCAAGAAGAAAGCATCCAATTGTACGTTATTATGATCAAAAGCATATAACATACAGTGCGATGCAAACCAATGCGAAATTGGGGAGTGTTACTACTCTTGAAAGATACGAGGGCTACGTAAATAAATTATTTTGTTATTGCTTAAGCGCCATCCAGTGTTCCAGCCGATGATGTAATGGAAGTCTCTCTAGAAAAATCTCTTAGCGATAAGAAATGTGTACAATGCTGTACTCTGAGCACTCTCTTCAGATAACATTCTTACTATTACATTTGAGCCGTCAGCTTTGCAACTGTGCGGGCTTCCCAAAACAATTCCTAAGAAAGAACTCCACATGGGCAAAATATTGATACACTGGTGCAGCTCGCTGAAGGCGTTACTGCACTAAGAAGTATATGCCTCAACACTTATTTCACAACGGCAACTTAGAAGCAGTAATCTACTAAAACTACAAAATCTTATTATTCTCCTTAGTATAGAATTTCGGCTTAGACCGCGTCGTATTTGTATATGAACACCCAGCATTTTCTGGCTTAATGTGCCTTGCACCTTGTGAAGTCGAGCAAAAACCCGCGCGATGGCCATGCTCTCTGGTGGCTCGTGTTGTTTGAGTATCTTGAGAACGAGGATACTTAGGCAGATTTGGCCGTTTTGCTGTTTGTGCATCCATATTCACTAACGTTTCGCAAGACCTTGCAGCTTGCATCATCAGAGTGAAAGTCGCACTAAGAACCGAAGGTCGGTGTGGAGCTATTTATAGTCCTCTGTGCCAGGCGCGCGGAGTGGCGTAACGCTGGCTCTGGTTGGTCGTCCGAGTGCAACGTAATCCGTGGGGCGTGGCCGTATGACGCACAGTGGTTGTAATGCTTTAGATCGTGTATCACAGGGGTCCACGTTTTACTAAGTTTAAAGCCATCTTCTCTGTTGATATTATTTGGATGTTTTTCTATTTCTATGGCTTCACGTATCACTCGCGGGAAGTAATGAGGTATTCTGGCTAGTACTCTGGCATGCTCAAATTCTAAAGTGTGCCCATTTGTAAATGTATGCTCAGCTACGGCTGATTTTGTGATGCGTTTGTGTTTGCAATCGCCTTTATGTTCTTGGAGTCTTAGATCAACGGAACGACCAGTCTGTCCAATGTAACTCGAGCCGCAGGAACAAGGAATGCGATATACGCCAGCGGTTTTTAAACTTGGAATCTTGTCTTTTACCGATCTGAAGCCGTTGCCCAAAGTTTCCTTGCTCGTGAACACAGTTTTGATGTTGCATCGTTGCAGGACACGTCCTATCTTATCAGTTGAGCCTTTAACGAAAGGTAGAAATGCTAAGCCTTCCAGAGGTGGAGATTCTTCTTTAGCCTTCTTTGTCATAGTCTTTTCTAGTGCTTTTCGTATGGCGGTAGTTGTGTATCCGTTCCTTTGTAAAGAGTCAAACAGATGTAGCTTTTCTCTCTCTAGATTTTCTTCGTCTGAGATACGAACGGCTCTTGTCGCCAGAGTCTGGAGAACTGTTGCTTTCTGCATTGGATGATGGTGTGAGTCAGCATTTAGATATCTGTCCGTGTGACATGATGTCTATAGAAAGAAAACACACACGGACAGATATCTAAATGCTGACTCACACCATCATCCAATGCAGAAAGCAACAGTTCTCCAGACTCTGGCGACAAGAGCCGTTCGTATCTCAGACGAAGAAAATCTAGAGAGAGAAAAGCTACATCTGTTTGACTCTTTACAAAGGAACGGATACACAACTACCGCCATACGAAAAGCACTAGAAAAGACTATGACAAAGAAGGCTAAAGAAGAATCTCCACCTCTGGAAGGCTTAGCATTTCTACCTTTCGTTAAAGGCTCAACTGATAAGATAGGACGTGTCCTGCAACGATGCAACATCAAAACTGTGTTCACGAGCAAGGAAACTTTGGGCAACGGCTTCAGATCGGTAAAAGACAAGATTCCAAGTTTAAAAAACCGCTGGCGTATATCGCATTCCTTGTTCCTGCGGCTCGAGTTACATTGGACAGACTGGTCGTTCCGTTGATCTAAGACTCCAAGAACATAAAGGCGATTGCAAACACAAACGCATCACAAAATCAGCCGTAGCTGAGCATACATTTACAAATGGGCACACTTTAGAATTTGAGCATGCCAGAGTACTAGCCAGAATACCTCATTACTTCCCGCGAGTGATACGTGAAGCCATAGAAATAGAAAAACATCCAAATAATATCAACAGAGAAGATGGCTTTAAACTTAGTAAAACGTGGACCCTGTGATACACGATCTAAAGCATTACAACCACTGTGCGTCATACGGCCACGCCCCACGGATTACGTTGCACTCGGACGACCAACCAGAGCCAGCGTTACGCCACTCCGCGCGCCTGGCACAGAGGACTATAAATAGCTCCACACCGACCTTCGGTTCTTAGTGCGACTTTCACTCTGATGATGCAAGCTGCAAGGTCTTGCGAAACGTTAGTGAATATGGATGCACAAACAGCAAAACGGCCAAATCTGCCTAAGTATCCTCGTTCTCAAGATACTCAAACAACACGAGCCACCAGAGAGCATGGCCATCGCGCGGGTTTTTGCTCGACTTCACAAGGTGCAAGGCACATTAAGCCAGAAAATGCTGGGTGTTCATATACAAATACGACGCGGTCTAAGCGAAATTCTATACTAAGGAGAATAATTCGAGTAACCGCGAAAGCCTCAAACAGTACAAATCTTATTCTAGTATTATAACATGTGTAAAATTAATGGTAAATAACATGTACAGCGATAAACCGTAAATGACTTAGCTAGGTAAAGTCTATCAGTGGTGAAATGCCTAAAAGTAAGGAAGTAGCGCAAACTCTTGGCAGAATACATTGAATCGCTGTCCGCCAAAGTTAAACGACGAAGACGGGCTCGCATGAAAGCACCGGGATATCGACGACGGAAGTTTGAAGCATAAGCGACAGTTCTATAATGTATAGTTTGTTCACTAAACATAAATACACAAAGTGGTCTTTGAATTCCAAAAGTTTATGAGTGTACTTCCAAAAGTCACTAAAACAGATAGGTTAAAAGTATGGCGTTTACTTAGCATCTGCAATAAATGTTATAAATAAATACTTTTAAGGATTTTATGCAAATACTGTGTTTGATACTATTGAAGTAGAGTTTATTAATAAGTATTTCTATTACATTTTACAGAGGTTTAGGGCAAAATTTCCAGAAAAATATCTACCTTGACACTGAAATAATAAGAAATCTTAAGTGTCATTGACTGTCATTTTCAAATTCAAAGCAGGTGTGGAAACCTTTACAAAACAACGTACAGAATCCCTAGTACAAAAACTATATGCATCAACTTTAATTTTTTTTTAATGTTTTTGTGTTTACTCAATCGTTTCTTGAGAAAGGCATCGATATACGGGTATGGTTGCAATACAAAGCGGCAATGAATCATAATTGGCTCCCTTAAATTCCATCACAGATCGATATGAAATTTTCGCGGTACTTTCAGACGATACGGGATTCGAAATTTTAAAGTTGCTAATCTGCGATTAGTCGTAAATTGGCCAAAGCGGCACAATAAGACTAGGTATACAAATAAGCTACCACGAAAAGATAAGCTCACGTTACAAACAGAAAAATCCTTAACTTGACTGCCTTGGTCAACAAAATTAACATAACGCCTACTGGTTAACTGATCAAACTCTAGCAAACTAAAATACTAATCCCTTCTTATCATTTCTTTGCCCGCCAAAAATAATGGGGCGTTATATTTTTAAACAATCCTAAAACTGCTTTGAGCGGAATCTAAACGGGTGCCATTCTATTTAACTGTCAAATAGATCCACGCCCGTATCGATTAATATATTATTTTATAAGTGCAGTCACTCTTTTTGTTTACATTTCAGCATGTAATCATCTACACTGGATGAATACAACAAAATAGTCGCAGCAAAGTAACTAATTTATTGTCCTTTCACGACATGGATGAACACTGTACTTAACAGAAAGCTTTCGATTTTCCCTTTCAAACCATTGTCGTTTGATTGACTGCAGTTTTGGATTAATTTCCCTCTTGTTGTGCCGAGAAGAAAAGTTCCTCTATTTAATAAGCAAACTAGCAACTCAATGCAACAGTTATTAAAATAAATTCGATAATTTACTTTAATAATTTTTTAAACAATTGAACCACATGTTATGGACGCCCGCCACTGGGGTTTAAACTAATGGAAGAGCGGAGGGGTTGAGTTTCCTGCTCTAATGGGGCCGCGTCTTCAGAAACCAAATAACACGTGGTGTAGTTAATTCGTGCAAATGTTTAAGTCTTCTCAGAAGTGCGATGTGTTAGTAGTGTGGAAGCGTCTTTTTAGCCTTCTTGGCGTCGCTTGTTTTGTTACAGGATAAATATAAACTTTCCAATTGCAATTACTTAAAGTTTAGTCCACGTTTCGTTGGAAAATCGTAAAACTGCAAAATTCGTTTCAGGCATATCGAAAATCATCGCACTGGAATGCCGATCGCCGGTTTGAGTTGCAATTGACGTTGCATTCGTTGCCGAGCTCAAGCTATCGTCTTAGCCGGAGACCTGCTACCTTGTTTTTTTATTTCGTCCCGTTAGTTACGACTGCATTTACCTAAATGTACGTCTGATGTAATTAGATTTTATGTGTACTATCATATATGTTTTTGAATATATTATATTGCGCTTCTTGTATTTGTAAAATACTACGCCCTTTCTGGGCTCATCCCCATCTGGGCTCGCTAATCGCTATTTTGAACCTTGTTTGACTTACTGCCAAGTCATCAAAACTTATTTTCGTTAGGGTGTAAGCAACGTAATATCGCGCGATCGGGTAGTCTAAGATTAAAGATTAACTTGGTACGGGCCCAGCCCATAGCTGAGAGAATTTCCTGTAACCTTGCGTGTGTTGAATATAACCATATTAAACTACATGCTGTTTGATTTCTTGTGAAGTGAAATGCAGTCCACATTATTAGGGATACAAGTGGACGCATTCCAAGAACATAAAAGCAAGATAGATGAACTATGTGTTGTCAAGTATGCACATTTTCCAAAGCCTTGTGGAGCTTTCCGATACATCACAGGCCAATGAAAACAAGAGGGTGGCGCCCCACAAAATATGTTGACTATCGCAAATGGACACCTACTCTATCAGTTTAATGCAAAGCCAATTTTATTATTCCGTATCAAACAGTTAATGCGGGTTCACCTGCAACACACATATATACACTAGTTTACAAAGCGCTTTCTGTTGCTCTTAGCTACATGTTCTTGCCTTGCTGACACCAAACTTGTATCCTAATTGCCTTCAGTTTTTACGGCTTTGATGTTATAAAAAATTGTTAGTTTAATCACATTACACTCACTATTTTTAAAAAACGCCAAAGAGTCCCTATTAAATCATTATGCAGTACTTTAATTCGTTGTGCAAGAATTTTAGTCTTGATTAATTTTATCAAATGCCATAGTTTCTGTATATGTCTAAGCAAACAACATTGTAACCATCTTTTCTGGGATACAGAAGCAATTGAATTGATAGGTTATTTAATTTGTAGTAAAATTGTCACAGGATAATATTATAAAACGTTGAAATCAAAACTGCTCAGACCAATTAAACAAATATGTAGAGGGCTTTACTCAGAACTTCCCTCGCCGGTGGACCTTGTAACATTTAATAATTTTAAAAATCGAAATAAAATAGCAGCAAAAATATCTTCAAGTTTCTAATAATACTGAAATAATAGAAGGAAACACTTGGTAATGCAAATTACATCAATTTTCAAATTAAAAAATATTACCAGTGATATAAATCGACCTTCAGCGTTCGCGAACGAGCCTGTCCATTCGATTTTTTTGTTCGGTGCCAGCCCACGGCCTAAGCGCTCGTTCGCTTCCAAAGCCATCGGGACCGTTCAAATTCCTACGTTGCAGCTATATTTAACGTAACACACTTATTCGTTCCTCCTTTTTGTATTGTACAACATTTATTCTGTATTTGTTAGACCTCATTTTTATCAACGATAAAGCCTGCGTTATATACAAACTATTACTTCTATGTATGTCTCAGTTAAACCAAAAACAAACAAAATTTTATTTTTTAAGGTGCTCACCCTGTATATATTTGTCCAAAATGTTCTCAGTTTCATGCCAAATAGCGCAGGCAGGCAGGCAGACAGACGGAATTGATAAAACCTGTTTTTTGTCATCTAGGGACCTTCTAACGTGAAGATATCTCGGAGGGTGATTTTTTCGCGATTTCAATACTACCTTCGTCTTTTGGACAAGTGGAGTGGAGTTGACTCACAAGTGCTGCTGGATCTGGGCAACGTAAATGTAATCCAACCATTTATTTTTAAGTACTCTACCGTTTTTCCTATTCGGCTGATCAAGCTCCAAGCGATTTTGTTTTTGTTTCTGAATTTAAACGAATATTTTAGAGGAAAAGAATGAGCGAAGGTTAAGAGTTTATTTGGAGAACGGTGCGATATACGACCGCCATCTTGATTTAAAGATGAAATAACTTTCTTAAAATACAGACACAAAACGTGTATTGCAATAGAGAAAATATATAGAATAATAATTTTATAAGTAGATCAGGGAAAATAGCTATTCTGCACGCCTCGTGCTGGGGCATAAACTGTTTATATTGGTAGCTTTTCTAAGCTGAAATTTGTTCGCCAATATTCTTCTTGCAGGGATAATGGATTGCCAGATTTTACCAATTTCACTGAACGAACGGTCTATCTCATACAGCGCTTTTGAAAGCCATAGTGGTATCGAGTTATACAGAAAATATTCCTGACACGTGGAAATATTGTTGTTATATTCCCCGTAAAATATTTTCATACATTCTTTCACTAATATCAAACATAGCTGTTGCTTGCTCAAATATTTGTACATTTTGTTGAATATTGCATGAGTTTCCAGAAAAAGTCAATTCATTGAGTTCAAACTATTTGAATTTTACAAAATAATATTAAAATTTCCAAGATCATCTAAGCATTTCCTACCCTATTTACCCATATTATAGTTTATCTAAGCCGCTGAATAATGTATAAATAAGGAAATCATAGCACAATTACTGTTTATTGAATTCTTTGCATTTTCCCGACCCTCGATTATTACCTATATTATGTGATAAAACTCTTTAAAGTATTTTCGGAGCTCATCTTCAATATTCTGCCCACATAGCTTTGAATATCGAAAAATCAACGCCGTGTTAGGACTGTTTTTAATTTTGGGGGCGTCGAAAAGTCTCAAGATGCCAAATATGTCTAATAAGGTGGTTGGTTCAACTTTATGATTTGCTTTTTTGCCAAAAAGTCATTAACGGTTGGCGCCTTATGTGTTGGTGCATTATCGTAATGGATGAGCCGAATATTCGACCAAAGTTCGGGACACATTTTACGAACACATCCAAATAATACTATTTGTTCACTGTTGGTTCATAAATTCAAAGTGAAAATGCCCATACGATCGAAAATCTTCCATTATCATTGTCGTCTTCCCATTCTTTTAATTTTGCCGCTCAATGCTACAGACTTTTTGATGCAGCATCGCCATACTCACGCTTCCCCTTGCCATTTTTTAAATTGTAGACCTTTCACAAAACTTTTTTATTCAGAAAAAAGTGACTACCAAACCAATAGCACAAGATGTAAATAAATAGACAAACAACCTAAGCAATGATAAAAGTGAAAATATATACACTATACAAGCGAGCGGTTCGGGTGGCGTCCATATCTCGCCTTGAGGTGGAAACCCAAAAATTTTGGTTAAATGAGTTCCTCAAATATACTTGAGCCAGACGTAACAAAAGGGTGTACGCAACTATTGCTTACTTAGTCGAATGCAGGCTTTCATGGTCGTTGTCCATAATGATAGGTTCTTCCGAGTTATGCCGTGGTCGTCGACGACCACGGCATAACCCGGAAGAACCTACCATTATTGCTTACTTTATTTTGCTGTTACTAACAAGGGCAATGGTACATACCATATCCAATCAAAGCAAGTGCTATAGGTACTCGTACTTCGACGAAAATTGCTAAATGTAAGATACAGTTAGTCACTCATTTTAAAAGAACTCGTTGTGCACCACCTGCAACTAACTCACAACATCTCCAACAGGCCAAGAAAACTGCCCCTACGACTTTATAAAGATCTACGACGGGAAGAACGAGTTCAGCCCCGTGATCGGTACCTTCTGCGGAATGGGGAAGTTTCCTTACTCCATCATTGGCACCTCCCAGGATCTCTTCGTGGAGTTTGTGTCCTCACCAGCAGGCCCTCTGCTGAATACTGGCTTTCATTTTAATGTCGGAAACTGGCCTGGCCACGTCGACACCGCGGGAAGTAGGAACGGCACCTGCGACTGGCTGCTGTCCTCTGAAAGCCTGAGAGCTTCGGGAGACTCCGAGGGGATATTCCTATCGGTTGCCCACTGGTATCCTCCTCATACCAGCTGCACCTACCTTATGCAAGGGGAGGACGGGGAAATCGTCAGACTGTACTTTCCGAGGTAAACTCTTATTTGTATTTGAACTCGATATGCAAGCACTCGTGTCGCCTTTAGTTTCAGGATAAACCGAATCGAATCCCCAATTCAACCAATAGATGGGGACTGTGGCGAGTCGCTCACCCTCTACGATTCATCATGGCCAGATGACTCGAAGATAATCAAGACGTTTTGTGACACGTTCTCTAAGCCAATGGAGAAGCATGACTTTGTTTCCACAGGGAATGCGCTTTTCGTGCGGTTTGAAAGCAAAACCGGCAGCTACAGCGGGTAAGTTACATTATTTTTCTTCCAGGTGTTCTGTTTGCTTATTACAACAAAACTAATTCCACAGGTCTTCTTTATACTACTGGGCGCATTACGACTTCTTCAACAATACAAAGCTTGGGGAACCTGTTCCTGAGAAGCCATGCGATGAGGTTTTTGCATCTTGGAGGTCCACTAAGGGCTGGTTACGATCGCCATTGAATACCCTCGTCTACAAGCAAACGCCAAACAGTGAAGATGTGCAATGCTTGTATAGATTTGTCACTGATAGAAGACTTTATGCTCGAGTTATTTTAACTGTTATGCATATCCATTTCAAGGTAAAGCAGATAACTAAACAATATTTGTTATAGCACATAGATCAAAGGAGATTATTGTATATTAGTATATCAGATGAAACAACGGGAAGTTCTGTCAGGTCTCTTTTTACTTCTTCCAATTGTAGATCTATATCTTGCTATGTGTATTTACCTACCTGTTGATCTTAAAGTACCTAGTTGACGACTTAATGCAACTCTATCAATTGGAAATAGTTTTATATTTCATGGACTAAGCAGCAATTCAAGATAAATTAACTGCTTTTTTTATTTTATGAGCATTTTTTCTATTTCTATTTTATAATCTTTCTATGCATTATCTAAGGGTTCATCTCTTATTAGTATAATTATTTTCCTTGTAACTATACATCTGTGAACAAATTGATGATTTGTTACTATAACAGAAATCGAAATTTTCTTAAGGCCGCCATATTGGATCCGCCATATTAAATTAGGTCTCGTGGAATGCGTGTTTCGAATTTCAGATTTGTAAGAGATCAGGAAGTGCAAAACTAAATCTATCACCTTGTTCTGCAACAGACTCATTTCATCCCCTATAGATCAACCCCATGCATTGTTTTGGTAATTTTTGACTCTAAGAGTTGTTCTTATTATGTGGACTAACTTCTATAAAAATGTCAAGTTTCTATGTCTTTTGGAAGGGGTCAAAACGTGAAAAGCTGACTTTTCTTAAGACCACCATATTGGATCTGCCATATTGAAGTTTTCGAATTTGGAGCTTTTCTCGTCAACCTTAGGTTCCATGGAATGTGTGTTTCGAATTTCAGGTATGTAGGTGATCAGAAAGTGCAAAAATAAGTCGATCACCTTGTTTTGCAACAGACTCTTTTCGTCCCCTATAGATCAACCTGCATATATTGTTTTGGTAATTTTTGACTCCTTTTGTTCCTATATTGTGGAGTAACTTCTATAAAAATGTCAAGTTTTGAAAAGGGTCGAAACGTGAAAAGCTGACTTTTCTAAGGATGCCATATTGGATCCACCATATTGAATTTTTCAAATTTTCTCGTCAACCTTGGGTTCTATGGAATGTGTATTTCGAATTTCAGGTTGGGAGGTGATCGGGAAGTGTAAAAGTAAGACGGTCACCTTGTTTTGAGACAGACACGCGTGGATACTATATATACTGATGATAATGATTTTATGGGTGTCTAGTTTACCATCTCTTCCAATACATGTTCTAAAGGTTTTTCTCTTATCTCTAGCAGGTTTCTTATATTGTTCTTGCTTAACTGATTATCCCTTGCTTTGAATTGAATGAATATTTTTTAAGAAAAATATTACCTGAAGGTAAGGTTTTCTTCTCTGACAGAACTCGATTAAGAGAAGTGAGTCAATTGAATCACGTCAAGTTGAGTTTAGAAGAGTTTACCCTTTCATGTATAAAGCATCAATTCAAGAAGTAGGTATTAAGCGAACAGTTTACACCTAAGAAATAAATGTAGTTCCTGGAAATTTTCCTCATCTCTTCCAATACACCTTCTAACGGTTTTTCTCTTACGTAAGTAGTTTGTTGTGTTTGTGTTGCTTGATTGATCATCTTTTACTTTGACTGGAATGGATGGTTCTATTTTAAAGGGAAATAGTAATAGAGAGTAAGGAATGTTTTCCTCTCAAACAGAATTCTGATAAGAAAACTGAGTCAACTGAATCAATTCAAGTTGATTTTAAAACAATGTACCCTTTCATCAATTAAACATCAATTCAATAGGAAATTGATTATTTTTTTCAAAATTGTCCTTTAATGAAGTTATGACGATTTCATGTAGGTATTTCTATTTTATCATCTATTTCCATACACCTAGAGGGTCTTTTTTTACCCAAGCAGTTTCTTGTAAATGTTTTCTTCTTTGATCATTTTTTATTGTGAACTCAATGAATGGTTCTTTATTAAAGAGAAGTACATATTACCAGAGAGTAACGATGTTTTCTTCTCCGATCGAACTCTGTTAGAAGAGCTGGGTCAACTGAATCAATTCAGATTTAGTTTACAAGAGTTTATTTTTTCATGGATTAAGCATTTAAGATTTACTGATCAGTTCACAACTAAGAAATAAAAATGTACCTTCTGGCAAGTAGCCTTTAATGAAATTATGACAATTTTATACCTTTTTATTTTACCATCTCTTTCCATATACCTGAGTGGCTTTCTCCTACCCAAGCACATTCTTGTAGTTTTTTCCTTATTTGATTATCTTTTACTTTGAACTGAAGAATAGCTCTCTTTTAAAAAGAAATATTACCAGAGAGTAAAGAATGTTTTCTTCTTTCACAGAACTATGTTGGGAGAACTGGGTCAACTGAATCAATTAAAGTTGAGTTTAGAAAAAAAATACCGTTTAATCGATTAAGCATTAATTCAAGAAATATTAAGAGATTAGTTCACACCTAAGGTATAAATATACTTTCTCGAAATTATCCTTTAACGCAGTTATGATGATTTAACATATTTTTATTTCTTCCATACACCTGAGAGATTTTCTGTTATCCAAAAAGATTCTTGTAGTGTTTCCCTATTTGAATATCTTACACTTTGAATTAAATTGATACCTAATTCTTTTCTAAAGAGAAATATTACTAGGGAATAAGGAAGTTTCCTTCGCCAACATAACTCTGTTAAATGAATAAAGTTGACTGAATCAATTCAAATTGTGTTTATAAGAGTTCACGCTTTCATGAATTAAGCATCAATGTAAGATATATTAATAAATCAGTTCATACCTAAGAAAAAATTTACTTTCTCGAAATTGTTCTTTAGTGTAGTGGTGACGTTTTCATGTATTTCTATTTTCTCATCACTTTTATACTCCATACACCTAAAGTGTTTTTTCATAGCCAAGCAGTTTCTTGTAGTTTTTTCCTTATTTGATCAGCTTTTACTTTGAATTGAATAAATGGTTCTTTTTTAAAGAGAAATATTACCACTAACTAAGAAATGTCTTCTTCCCCGACAGAACTTTGTTAAGAGAACTGAATTAATTCAAGATAAGTTTTGAAGAGTTTCATGTACTTTCTCTAAATCGTTCATTAATGAAGTTATGACAATTTCATAATTATCCGGTAACCTCTTCTACCTTTGGTGTAGAGGATTTCATATACACCTGAGGGGTTTTCTCGTACCCAAGCAGTTTCTTGTAGCTTCAAGTTTAGTTTAGAAAAAATTAAGCATTACTTCAAGGGATATTAACAGATCTGTTTATACTTAAAAAATAAATTGAGTTTTTCAAAATTTTATTTTAATGAAGTTATGGCAATTTCATGTCTCTATTTTATCATATCTTTTACTATTAAATATGCTTCTCTATTAAAATAATTGTATGCTACATACTTCTCACTTAATTGATGATCTCTCATTTTAAATGAAATTAAATGCAATTGTGTTGACAAAACAATCCAACGTAAGTTATATTGCAGTAGAAAAATAAATGTTTGTAGGTAGGTATATTAAAATATTTTAAACAATATAGCATCACCTTCCCCCCTTTATTCTTCTTCTTCCTACTTTTCTTATACATAACTGTTTGGTTTAAACCACCTTTATACTGTCTTTCTAGCATGTGTAGGGTTTATTTATGTTTTTTCTTCCAATTAAAGACCTTGTACTGCTTCCTCTTACTTATTCTTACATACAAAAGTGTCTGTTTATCTTAACCATTAACTGACTCTTCTTAACCATTCCTGCATATGTTAGGTTTATTTATGCTTTTTTGTCCAGTTAAATATCGTCTACTTACCGACCCATGCTTTTTCTATCGAATAATGATTCCTTTCTTCTTATTCCACCTACTTCTTTGTATGCATACCTGTCTCGCCTTAACCATTAAACTGCAGGTTTATATGAGTTTTCCAGTACCTATGTGTGAGGTTGATCTACACCCTTTCCAATTACCTACTTAAAGATTTTCTTTTCCTTCTTCCTACTTATTATATAGCCTATATAACTGTCCGTTCTTAACCATTAACGTGTAGGTTTATATGGTCTTTCCCACATGTGTTAGGCAAATTTACACTTCTTCTTCCAATTAAAGACCTTCTACTTCTTCTTCCTCCTAACATGTTTTTATATGGTACCTACCTATAAACATATTTTTTAATCATTAATCTGTATGTTTATACGATCTTTCTAGCATGTGTGAGTTATACCTACAGTTCTTCTTGCAATTAAAGATTAAATATATGTTTAATGCCGTTTTTACCAAGTTGATAGGTATTAGTTTGTGATAAGTTTTCATACAACATTCGTGGTAAGTGCGCAATATCATCTATCATTTAAAATTGGATGAATGATGCTTTTTGAGATACTAAGAAATGTGCACAAAGAGCAATCCAATGCTTTCTTTATCACCACAACTCAATTGGTAGAAGTAGAATCAAGGCAATTGAATCAATTCAGTATTTGAGGTTAGAATAATGTGTTATTCTTTATATTTTCTCCAGGAGCACCCCTACAATCCAGGCCCTTGCTCGAACTGCCTGGAAGACCGCATAGACAAGATAGTCATTTGGGAGCCCCTCCCACCTGGCGCCAACACCTCCTACCCGCAGATCACCTTGACCAAAGCTGCCCAAACTGGCGAAGTCAACTGCCTCTGCAATCGCCACACAGGCTCCACCCAGGTGATCTCCAGAGGAGAACAGCTAAACCTGCAGCTCATCATCGACAGTGCCCATGCTGCCCTCAGCTACTTCAAGCACAATGCACCATTGTTTGAAGCAAGCTACGAGTTTGTTCATGGGCCCCTCTGCGGCCCCCCTATAATCCAGCCTACCACCGATGGAGAAATCCACTACCCCTACTATGAGGCCATCGGCTATGTGGAGCCTCCGAAGTCGATCAGGTACGTGTGTTATATCAACAGAGCTCAGGGCTTTTTGGATATCTCTAACCATTTTCTCCCTGCATAATATTGGTGATCCTTCTGATACTACTTTGTAGAGCATTCCCCTAATCATGTCATCCTGATTTGCTTAGCGACATTGACTTTGTTTGCTCCTTTAGTAAGCTTGTTTGGTTTTTTATTGGTTCTGTTCCTCCAGATACCTCTTTCATCTACTCCCCCATAAATTCTTCAAAATAACTTAAATTTTAAAACGCCCAGCTTGACTGCACTTTGTCTTAAAGTCTTCACTAGCAAAAGTTGCTGTTCGTGGTATGACTACATATCTTTTACATTTTTATTTTATTTCCATGGAAGATGTTCTTTGCAGGAAACACTTTGTTTAATGCAGCTGCACAAAAATACCGATTCTTCTTTATATTCTCTCGCTCATATCTTCATCACTTGATATATCTGTACTTACCCACTTATCCGAAACTAAGATCTTTACTTCTGCCATGCACCCTTATCTTTCAAAGTAATTTTAATTAATTTACTCAATTCTTTAAGAATATTTAATCCTTCCATTATTTGAAACAACAATTTCTTATTTTGTCATAGGTTTGTTCTAAATATACAAATAACATATGTATTTTGTACTTTTTTTTTCTCACAGTTTTCCTCTAATTGTCGAATATTACGTATTTGGTCTACTACATCTACATCTACATCGGTATTTGCCAAGGTATATCAGTGTCTATTTTTTGTTGTAGTCTTTATTAATTATTACAACAAAAATGTTATGCCACAATGGGTAATAAAATAGCCTCTAAAGTACTCTATATTTTTCAATAAAATAAAAAATTCTTTCAATCAGTTTTTTCTTTCTACATCGTAGTTCCAGTTGAATTCTATCTACGTCTAAACTTGTTATTTTTAATTGCGGCAATCATTTTTTTAATTTGATGATAGTAGAGGCTGCTACAGCTGCACTGTAATGCACATTATTTTCTTTTTTTTGTTTCATCACACGGATCTACTCATACTTCTCCATACTATTTGTGTCATCTACCTGCCTTTCACCTTCTATAATCTACCCATTTTTGTCCTTACACATAAAAACGTTTGACATAAATCCTTGCTTTATCCTTACCACCCTTGTGTATATAAAATAATCTTCTGTTGTTAGCTGTGAAATTCTTCTATTTTTTCTAATACTTGTAATACGTTGTTGTAGTTGTATTCCTATTCTCAGCTCCAAACATCTTTCTTTCTCTTTGCACCTACTTTTTATGGTTTTGAAGTGTTTCTCTTTTTAGCATTTGTAATCTCACAGTTTTTGTTGTTTTGATAATTTCGTGAACATCTATTATTTTTCAATGAGGTGATTCTATCTTCAACTTTATTGATAGTAGGGCTGGCACAGCTTCACTGCTCTGTGGATTATCTTCCTTTTTCATTTCATCATGCGGATCTGCCCATTCTGCTCCATAGTATTCACACCATTTATTTATAACCTGATTTTCACCTCCTATAATCCTATAATTTATGTCCTCACACATAAAAACCGTTGACATAAATCCTTGCTTCATCCCTGCCAACTTTTTGCATTAACATGTTTTCTATTGTTGGCTGTAAAACTTTTCTATTTCTTCTACAGTAATACTTGTGGTAGTATGTTGCAGTTGTCATCCTGTTCCCAACTTCAGAAGTGTTCTTTTCTAAGGTCTTTGTACCTTTTATGGTGTTCAAAAGTTTCTCTTTTTAGCATTGGTAATCTCGCAGTTTCTCTTGCTTCTATAATTTCGTGAACTTTTGCTATTTTTTATTGAGATGATCTTTTCTTCAACTTCATCGACAGTAGGGACTAGTTCACCTTCACTGCTCTGAAAATTATCTTCTTTTTTTGTTTCGTCAGGCTTATCTCTCCGTACTTCTCCACAGTATTCAAGTCATCTATTCATTACCTGCTTTTTGGCTCCTACAGTCTTATCATTTTTGTCCTTATACATAAAAACTTTTGCTATAAATCTTTGCTGCATTTCTGCCGCCTTTTTGTTAAATAATGTTTTCTGTTGTTGGCTATGAAATCTCTATACTTTTTCCAATACTTCTAATAGTTTGTTACAGTTATCTTTTATGGTTTTCTTTTGGTTCCCCTTTTTAGCATTTCTAATTCTCCAGTTTTTCTTCTTCTGTTGTGTATCTTCCTTTTTTGTTTGATCACACTGATCTGTTCATACTTTTCTATAATATTCATGCCATTTATCATAAACTGCTTTTCATCTCATACAATCTTCCCTCTGTCCTCACACATGAAAAAATTTAATTAAATACCTACTATTTGTCTCATCCTTGCCATCATTTTGTAAAATAACTTTTCTGTTGTTGACTGAAATTCTTCTGTTATCTATATATACAGGGTGTTCGGATAATAGGGAACCATACATTGACGGTGAGTTCTACGCATTAAAATAATAAAAAAACTTCATATGCAGATTGCCCGAAAATGGTTCTTGGCGTAGATACCGACCCTTAAAGTTTAACTTTTTTTTTTATTTTTTATTTATTTAGGGACGGGACGGGACGCGACGGGACTAGACGGAAAGCGATGTGAATGGATGGCAGGGGAGAGGAGGGAACGGGGCGGGACGGGACGGGAAGGAAAGGGTTGTGATGGGGGGGGGGGGAGGGAACGGGGCGAGACGGTACGGGACGCGATGGAAAGGAAAGAGATGGGATGGAATGGGAGGGGGGGAAGGGACGGGAAGAAAAGGGATGGGATGGGATGCGAGGGGGGAAGGAACGGAACGGGATGGGACGGGAGGCGGGGGGGGAGGAACGGGAAGGAAAGGGATGGGATGGGATGGGAGGGGGGAAAGAACGGGACGGGACGGGGCAGAACGGGACGGGACGGGGCAGGACGGGACTGGACGGAAAGGAAAAGGAAGGGATGGGATGCGATGGGATGGGAGGCGAGGGGAGGGAACGGGACGGGACGGGAAGGGAAGGGATGAGATGGGTTGGGAGGGGAGGAGAGGGAACGGAGCGGGACGGGACGGGACGGGACGGGACGGGACGGGAAGGAAAGGGATGGGATGGAGGGGGGGCGGGGCGGACGGGACGGGACAGGACGGGACTCGAGGGGACGGACGGAACGAGGCCGGAAAAAGGGACGGGGACGGGAAAAGGGGCGGGAACGGGCACGGGGATGGGATGGGATAGGATGGGATGACAGAAAATAATTAGTCATTATTTAATACACAAATAACGAACCTCGCGCGTACGAAGTCGCGGGTAACAGCTAGTTTTTAATAATTCTAATAGGTTGTTGTAGTGGCAGTCTTGTTTTCAGTTCCACAAGTCTTCTTTTCTAAGCTCTTTGTACCTTTTATGGTTTTCAAAGGTTTTGCCTTTTTAGCATTTGTAACCTTGCAGTATTTTGACTTCTATAGTTTGAAAATTACATAAATCCTTGCTTCATCCCTGTCAATTTTGTAAAATAATATTTTCTGTTGTTTTCTGTGATATTCATCTCTTTCTTTAGGTCGCTGTACCTTTGGTGGTTTTCAAAGGTTTTCAACTGTTTAGCATTCGTAATCTTCCAGTTTCCTTGTTTCTAAATTTTCTTTACATTCCTTATAAAACCAGCTTTTTCTTTCTTTTCCTCTTAGTTTTTTTAGTAACGTCATTTTTGCTGCTTATTTTATAATTTTACTTATTGCTACCTATTCTGTTTCTATATCTATAGTTCCTTCTATAGTGTCTAGTCTTCCAATTTCTTCTTCAATCTATGGAAATCACATAATGATCGGAATTTATTTATTTCACTTCTGCAGCTTTTCATATACCTATTCAATTAATACCTACTGTCCGATTCTTTTCAATAAGGATGTGATCTATTTGATTGACTTACTTTCCATCCTTCATGTTTCTGCGAATTTATTAGTCTGTGTTCATTGCTATTAGTCACTAAATGTTTCATAAAGCTTCCAATCGTTAGTTTCTACTCAATGTAGTATTAAAATCACCTGTAATTGTGTCTTGTGTCTTGTCATATTCAGAATCCAGCCTTCCGCAATATTGTTCTTTCTTTTAATCTTCTATTTCCTTTGAACATTAATAATGAGGAGTTGAGATTCAAAACGTATTTTGTCCAAATTTGTCACTTGAGATTTAGATGGTGTTGCATTCCTAACAAACAAATACACCTTCTGACACCATATTTGTCATTCATAAAGCTTTTTGTCCCGTATTTATAAGTGACTGAATATTGCCTTGACATTCAAAACGCCTTTTGTCCAGTGGCATTTGCCAAACACACTGCAGTTTGTCACACGCCGCGCTGTGCGAGCATCTCTCGTTTGTCTTTCCGACAGTGAAGTGTGCGTGTCTTGTTATGAAAATGGAGGTCAGGGAAGAAGAGCATTTTTTATAAATCCTACAAATGGGCTAATTTGTCCAACAAAACGCGTTTTGTCCTATTTTAATTGCCTTTTAGCGCTTATTTCTGAATTATTAACATTGAAACATTTTTGCAAACTATGCTTCCTACCTTCCTCATTAATAATGTAAACATTACTAAAAAGAAACATTTTAAATAATCAACAATTTCTAAGATATTGGGTTTTTTGCATTTCCTCATAATTTATCGAAATGGACAAATGCCTTTTTGAATGTCAACTCATTATGGCAATTTGTCTAAATTTTCCTTTCAGCCGTATGTATTATAATCTCTTACTACTTAGTTTGTTTATTGTCATTAAACTGCTACTTAAGAAAGTATTTATTAAAAACTAGTTTCTTACTATGTAATTCTCCATTTCTAGTATTTGATTTCCTATAATGTTTGTTTCTTGGACTGTAATTATATTTATGTAATCGAAATCCTTTCTTGGCTGTGGACAATATGATACCTATGGTTTGCGGAAAGTTTGTTCCTCACATTTCGTTCCCCACATTTCGTACCCCACATTTCGTTCCCGGGATATTTCGTCTCCCCACATCTCGTACCCGGAAACTTTGTTCTCGAGCGAGCTCAATTTGTCTCCTAGATTACAGGGTGTTGAAAAACGAAGTGCAGCGATCGGAATGCAGTTAGAAAAATGAGAAATATTTTAATTAATTAATTTATTATAATAAACCTATAAGAACTATATATAGTATGACCCCGGCTTGAGTTTACAAGAGGGAAACAAATTTTATTTTTTAGTTTTACATAAAAATGTTGGTTCGTAGAGAATTTTAAGAAAATTTTCATTTTTTCAAAAACAAGGCCTTAACAGTTAAGCAAAAACTATTTTCTTTTTAGGTAAACTACCCTTTTTGTTCATGATACGGCAAAATATTATTAAGAAAAGTTGTCCAGAATTCGAAATTATGGCCGTATACAAAATATCAGGAAGATACTTAGATTGAACCTTCATTTTTAATAAATACAATTTATTTTGTTCTTATAATTTTATCATAATAAATAAATTAATGAAAATATATTTTATTTTTTAACTGTATTCCGATCGCTGCACTTGTTTTTCAACACCCTGTAATCTAGGACAGTGTTTCTCAAAGTGGTGGTCCGCGGACCGGTGCCGGTCCGTGAGTAAGATACTGCCGGTCTGCGAAGTAGATTGTTGATTTCCTCGAGGTAAATTGGGTGGTCAAGCTTACCCATTTAGCTGATTTTTCCATCTTCAATGATTTCAACGCCGCAATACAGGAAATGATGACTTCCTGTTGCACTACTGCAGACAAGATTTATGAACAGAAACGAAAACTAGAATCATGGAAACTTGTTACGATATCTTTCACATCTCTAAGAAATGTCATCAGCGAACACTTAACTAACCTACTTTACAGAACGGTTCGAGTTTTATTTAAAAGAGAAGAAGATCCGCGCAAAGAAAATGTATGGGTCCGTAATTCATTCGTTCCAGTTACAGGTGACTTACCTGTCATTATGGGAAATAAATTGTTGGAAATCGCTGCTGATGAAGGCCTGAAGGTCAACTTCGGAAATATGTCACTCGCATCTTCTTGGATAAAAGCCAGACCAGAATATCCCAATCTCTCCGATATTGCCTTGAAAAAACTGCTTCCTTTCATCACCACGTACCTCTATGAGATTGGCTTTTCAACAATGAGTGTAATAAAAACAAAATATAGCAATAGTATGAAGATTCATCCCCCATTTCGCGTGGCGCTGTCATCAACTGAACCACGAATCGAGAAATTGGCCAAGAATAAGCAAGCCCATTTATCACATTAAGGCAGCGTTGTACGAAGCTTGCTGAACTGTTTATGTTTATATATGTTACCGGCAATGTACAAAATCCGACATTGTGCGGAATGACCAGGCATTCCGCAAAGTGACCAATTCACCAGACATTCTGCAAAATGCCTATAACTTTAGGCAATCTGCAAAATGCCTAATGCAATAGTCAATGTGAAGCTCGAATATGTATACGTCTCACATTGCCTAGGCTGTGTGCAAAATACGTGATTGTGCCGAAACCTCGCTGTCAGTGTTAGTGACTCACAATGGCGAGCGGGAAGAAAGAAATATTTTTAAACAAAATGAATATATTATGCAGTAATAAAAACTACAACAATGTGTTTCTATCGTTTAACGAAAGAGAGAATATCATTAATATTCTGAAGGGTGTGCAAGTCGCAAGTAACAGCAAGTACTACAGATTAAAAAAGCGGTAGGTATAAATGTAGGTTTGATTTTTGTTGATATTTATACACCAGGTCGTCGATTTAGGACCTATGCGAGTTACAACCGGCCGCATTTACGACCACAAAAAAAATGTAAAATAAAATAAAATAAATAAAAATATTTCTCTGTTTAAAATGAAAAATAAACTATGATACAAATTTAAAATACTACGAATAAAAAATTATAAAGATGATACTAGATTAGAAAGGCTAAAAAATACTGTTAATAAATATATGGCGGACATATGGCAGATCGACTTATGACCTGTTAAGCAGAACTTAAGTCCGTCGTAAGTCAACGACCAGGTGTATTAGGGAACCACAGGGAACTAGTTCAAATCACAACAAGTGCATTAGTGTTTAGGTATTTCTTCGACATCTCACTTGAGATTACAGGTAGAAAAAAAATAAAGGAAAAGTTGTTAATGTTATCTCTTGGTAACTAAAACGGAATATTGGAACAATTGTCACAATCGGCCCTTTACACGTGTATGTAGTTTACTTGACCGGTTTTTTTTAAATTTTAGATTCGAAGTCATCAACGTAGGCGGCATTATCAAATTAATAAAATTAAGGAAGTCCTCAGATGATAGCATCCTGTTTGTATCATGCAATGAAGAACTTTATGAAATTTTGTTACAATCCCACATTTCCACAGGGTATGGTGGACGGGATTGGATGATAAAAGAAATTAATTTGAAGTACGCTTTTATCACCAAAGAAACTATTTCTATTTTCCTTTCGCTACGCGAAGACTGTAAACTGCAAAATCTCTTTCGAATAAAAAGTTGGTGGTTAATCCTATTAGTTCAAATAATTTCATGTCTAGGTGTCAGATTGACCTTATAGGCTATCAGTCCCAACCAGATGGGGATTACAAATTTGTATTGGTTTTTCAAGATCACTTTACAAAATTTGTCCAGTTACGACCATTAAAATCAAAAACAGCAGTTGAAGTTTAATGTGGGAGCTTTACAATATTTTCTGCATATTTGGAGCCCTGAGTATTTTACATACAGACAATGGCAGGGAATTTGACAATAAAGTTATAAAAGAACTATTGTCATATTGACCAGACTGCAAATTAGTACATGGCAAACCGCACCACAGTCAATCGCAGGGTAGCGTTGAGAGGGCTAATCAAGATATTGAGGACATTCTCATTACTGCTATGGCTGAACATGAAACAAACAACTGGGCAAAGCTCCACCCTTTTTCGCAAATATAAAAAAATAGGGCATTAGATGCAGGAATCCGCCATTCTCCTTACGAGAGTCGTTTTGGATCGCCTTTAAAAGTTGGTATTAATGGACTGCCAATACCAAAATATATGATTGTAAAAATTAATACCGAAGAAGAATTAGAGTAACTTTACTTAGATACAGATATGGAAAGTCAAAACAGTAATAAATACGGACAAGAATGGGGTAGTAAGTCAAAATGTAAGACAATCACATGGAATGGAAGACAATGAAAAGGAAGACATAGTGATAGGTACGGAGAAGAATGGGATTGAGAGTCAAAACATAGTGATAGATATGGAAAATGGGACTGAGAGTCAAAACATAGTGATAGATACGGAGAAGAATGGGTCTGAGAGTCAAAATGTAACACAAGCACAAGAAATACTAGATGATGCTGAAGAAACTGTGGATGAATATAAAAATTATAATAACACTGTTACTACAGGAGCACTGTTAAATCCAGTTATTGTACCTTCAGATTCAATTCTCATAGAATGCACAGATAATGTAAACATACTGATAGAAGACTTAGAGTGCACAGTTAGTGGAACTAATTGTACAATACAAACGGTCTGTGAAGATTACAAACATGTAGTTCATGAAAATAAATGTGGCCGAAGTAAAACAAATAGTAATGCGCTAATCTGTTTGCACTGTGTGAGAAAGAGTGATATTGATAACGCTTGAACTAAGACAAAACTATGTCAAGATCTTCAAGCAAATAAAATGCTGGGAAACTGCAAAGGGAATGAAAAGCTGTAGTGTGGGCGATAATTTAATCATTCCAATCCCATCACTAGATCGGGGCTCGAACAGACCCCAGAAATATTTTATGGGTTGTACTCAACGAAGAGAATAATGGTTTCTATAAATTAAGAACTAAAGCAGGGATACTGAAACAGTGCTACCCTAGAAATTAATTTGACACAGTAACGCAAAATTTTATGGCAGTAGCTGAAGTTACTGAGTGGCAAAAACGAGTCTTCGATCCGCAGTATCTATTTCTTCTACAACCGGTGGTCAGGGAATGCTGAAATGCAATTATACCAAAAAGTGTCGCAATACATTATGCACATGCCTTAAAAATAAAGTGTTGTGTAATAGTCGTTGCCATTTTCCAATCCCTGTAAAAATAAATAACAAGTGTTTGTTAATTAACTTCAGATATGTTTTAAAGTTGTACGATACGAATGTATGTTTCATTATTGCAGAAATAAAATCTTCTCTGGTGATGTAGTAAATGGTTTTCTTTAATTTAACACACAGATTAAATGTTTTGTTGTTCATTTTCACATTACCTAGGCAATGTGAGACGTATACATCTTCGAGCTTCACATTGACTATTGCATTAGGCATTTTGCAGATTGCCTAAAGTTATAGGCATTTTGCAGAATGTCTGGTGAATTGGTCACTTTGCGGAATGCCTGGTCATTCCGCACAATGTCGGATTTTGTACATTGCCGGTAACATATATATATAAATAGATAGTTTTGCCTTAAATCGTGATAACCACTACCATAGCACTCGTAACAAAGATGATATTACATCCCTTGATTTCAATCATTTTTACTACAAAAATGTATGTATTACATTAGTCCAAAATACTTAAATCTTCTGTCGGCTGAATGACGACAAACAAAACTCTTAACTCTATTTAAGTGAAAACTAAGCGATTTCTTACTTCAAATTGTTTGTTATTCTATTGATGAGTTTATGGATCACTGTGTTAAACGCAAATCAACCGGACCCTGTAGTGCATATTTTTATTTTGTATATTGCTATATGGTTACTTAGCGCCATTATATTAATTTTTTGACCTGTCCAAACTGTTTTTATATACTTATTTGTATGTAAATTCTACAATATGGACTAGTAAAATTCGTATTCTTATTACTATACTAATTTATGGATTGCCAAAGGAAACACACATCTCTGATAAACTTCTTGACTTAAAACGCTTGAACATGAAAAACCTTACATTGTTTCACTATGCCTGTTTATATCATAAAGTTATTTGCTCTAAAACCCCTAGTTACCTCTACGATAAAATAAGATTCTGTACAGACGTGCATAATGTCAATATTAGGAATAAGGGTGATCTCACATTTTCTGTACATCGCACCTGTTCATTTTGGCATAGTTTTTCTTACTCCATATATAAAGTCTACAACTCCTTGCCTAAGAGCTTCAAATCTTTACCACAACTGGGTTTCAGAAAATATATTTTTTTATATTTTCCCTTCTTTTGTAAAAACTAGTAGTTCAATAATAAAGAAAATTTATTATTATTATTATATAAACAAATTTGTGTAAATATTACTTACCTGTTTTTGTATGCTTATGTCTGTAAGAGAAAATAAAATGCCACCTGTTAATGATTAACAAAATGTGTTCATTTCTAAATAACCATTAAAAATTATGAAGTTCCTGCCTCAATACTCTTTTTCACTTTTTACTTCCTTTTACAATAAAGGAAGTATTGGATTCATCCCAAAAATTCGAAATTGAGTTTTCAACAGGTCGTCACGGTTTAGAGTCCCTTCTTTTTTTTATTAACTCTTATTTTAAATAGAACACCCAGTATATTATTACATTTTTGAATTCAGCTTAAAATTTTAGAGAAAATGTGTCTCTTGAACTAATGCTCTATTTTGTACGGTTTCTGTAGAATTTGCAATTTTTGACAAATGCTTAAAAATTCAAAATAAAATTTTTGCCTAAATATAAGATCTCTGTTAAAGGAAGTTGTGTGCGTGTAGCACACCAGATTTTTAGTTTTAAGATTTTAGAATTGTGATGTGTAAAATGTATTTCACTGATTAAGGAGCATGATGTTTAACCAAATCCCAATAATTTAAGCACGGTATATGATTAAAGTAACCATACAAACTAAAATCAAAGTATTCAACTCGATGGTAAAGCCTGTCTTACTGTATGGCTCTGAAACCTGGACATTGACCAAAAAATAGAACAAAAACTGCAAGTTGATGCTTAAGGAGCATATTGCAAATCTGGTGGCCCAATAAGATAAACAATGAAGACCTGTTGCAACGCACGGGAGAGGAGCAAGAAAGTTTAAATGGCTGGGACATACACTGAGGAAGGAGAGACACGAAATCCCTAGGAAAGTACTACAATGGTAACCAGAAGGAAAAAAGACCAGGACGTCCTAAAGAAACGTGGTCCAAGAAGACGCAGCAGGAGGCCAAGATGTCATTCGCAGAAATGGGCTGACTGGCAAGGCAGGAAATAATTCACTACCACCCTATGTCCCAAGCGGGAATAATGGGCTAACTACTACTGCTACTATATGGTTAAAGAATTAATAGGACTTTTCGATTAAGGAAGTAGTAAAATTATTTAAAATTTAAAGAGACACACACTGTAGGACATCTTTAGAAAGTGTTAAAGGTAGTAGCATAATAAAGAAATTGAAAACCTAAATTGCACTCTGAGAACATTTAACGTCCAAAACTAATGATTTGAACTTATTTTATGTCCAAAATCTACTTTGGAAAAATTTTGTTAAATATCACAGCATCCTGTATACAGTGTGTTCCTGGATGGGGTACCGCACTCTTGTAAACTTTTCCATTTTTTATGTCGTTCTGGATAAAAAGCTTTGCTCATCGTGGTAAGTCATAAATAGTGATCAAACTTGCAATAAAGTACACAAGGTACTCCAAAAGTAAAAAATGTGAAATCCGCCTTAAACAAAGTACCATTATTTCTATTTTTTCTCAAAAATGTTATTTAACAAAGTTTTTTCAAAACTTAAGGCGCTTGATGATTTTTTCTCGAAGAATGAAAAATGCTGTATTATGTTTTTAGAAGAGCAAATGCATTGTTTTAATATTTTCTCAAATGCAGAAATTGGTAACTTTAGTTCAGCTATTAAAATATATTTATTTTCCGATGTCCAATTGATTGTTTAAAGTCTTTATACCACTGGGTTTAGAAAATAACCATTTCATGTATGTATTGTGTAGAGTATGTCATTAGAGGCTTTACACAGAGAAATGTAGGGTACAGTACTTGCGAATAACTGTAAAGTAAAATTAAAATGTAAAAACTTCTGAAGGGTGGTGGATTCCATTCGAAATTTACTTCTGATTCTAACATTGTATAAATTCACAGGACGATTTATTTAATAATCAAAAGTTGCTGCTAATTCCGCTGAAACAATTTAACATATCAAGTTGTTCAGTGCTTCATAACGGACATTTTAACATTTTTATTTCGAAGAATGATAGACAATAAGGGTGAATTACTTCGACACGAAGTGTACGAAGTATTGAAATTCCCTCATATCAAAAACCACTCAGTCAAATATCTTTAAAATTTTGTGTCAACCGACTAATGAACCCACTATACCAAATCTCCTCCTTGGCTCTGCGGATCTTTCGGTGAAGATCCCAGCCCACTAGATCCTTCCCTCGTATTGGGGGGTGCCTAAACTTGCTGTGCGGTCTACGTATGTTTTCTAAGAATCGCACACAACACATACAAAATTGAATTGGCAGTTTTTAGTATTCAAGTTAATTTCATGAATTGATTTCTGTTTTTGTTAAAATTTGATTGGAATGTAATAATATAATTAATAAATTTGTTTTGGTTAAGCATTAAAATAAGTTTTTGTTTTTTATTTTTTACATATTATAATGAACAGCATTTTTTACAGCATTCAAATGATTTCTTAAATACACTCATTAATAACACATTCATTTTGATAATAAACCCGAAGATAAGGTGCCGAAGTATTCTTGAAAAACACCGAAGGGCGCGTATCAATAGTTTTTATAACAATAGACTGGTTCATAACATTGAACTGTGAAGTGGAGTGAAGTGTGTATTGACAATTTTTATGATAAATAACTGGTTCATAACATTTCATTGTACTAGCGAAACGGAGTGATGTTCAGTGTCGAAGTATTCTTGGAAAGCACCGAAGGGAGCTTTTCTGCGGCGGGGGGTTACAGTATATAAATTTTTTTTCCCCCTTATACATTTATGTAAAACATTGGGAATGCCATCTACTGATCTAAAATTGTGAATTTATTACTTACCCCATAAGTTTTATTTAGAAAATTCTTTAATTATTTATTTCATTGCCAACAATATGATTTAATATTTTGTTAGGAATATGTATTTCAAAAGATTGTTACAAAATAATGTAGGTTTTATTTTACAAAATCTTTTAAACAATATTCAATACATTGTCAATTTATAAAATAAGTGTAAGATCAAAATCTAGAATTGTAGGACACAATTATAAAATTTAATTGGTTTCATCGTGTTTAGATAAACAAGCCAGTTTGCGGAAAAGACAAATTATGGCGCCTTTCAGCGACTTGAATCGCTTGTTTGTCATTTCATTTTGTGGTTTTTCTTTTTTGACGTTAGTGTCACTACCACTTACTGGAACACTTACATCTCCAGAACTCAACCTTGCGAGTTTAAAACGTACTTTTGGAGTAGCACCTGTTGGAACTGCACTGGTTTTTTTAATAAAGAGCTTCTTGAAATCTGGATGATCACAAATGCTATCATCAGGATAAATTGTGAATAGGTATGAGGTCGAATAGGAAGACATATCACTCTTAGGATGGGAAGAATCTGAATCATATAATACTTTCTTGTAGATGCCCTTACGTTTGATATCACCTGGTGAATGAAAGAATTCATCTTTACTCGGAAATTGCGGGTATCTTGTCACTAAACGGGAAGAGTTCTTAAAGACACTGTCTTTTTCATTTGATTTTGCAGAAGTAGACGGAAGAACTGCAATGGAATCTGATTGGCGACTCATTAAAATGCAGTTTTTTGTTTTATAGTAGTTATCTTTTCTATAGCTTGTGTTGCTAGGCTTGGTGCGTCTCTCTGATTTCATAAGCGAAGGTGATCGATATTGAAAATCTTCCCAATGGCTACACTGTGGAGTAGGATTGTCATTTTTGTTAAATATATCAAGAGGTCTCTCCATGTGTGTTACAATAACTTTGAATATAGTTTAAAAGAAATTCCAATTACAAGCAGGCAGAAATACGTCTCTCTTGGTCGAAGCTAAGATGGCGTATCTGAAACAAATAGCTAATATGTATTATAATTTTCTAAACTACATATATTACATTTTTTAAGTAGTAATTTTGTGAAACTATTTATTTTCAATAAAAAGTTACTTGAAAACAAAGTGTGCCCTAAACCTAGGGACTCGATAAAGGGCCATATAGGTATTGAATAATTTAATTTATTTTATAATTTCCTGTGGTGGATATACCTTAAAAATAATTTCTTAACAGGTTTGCTTAAACAGTGTTTGTTCGACTGACAACAAACAAAATACGATTACCGCTTTCAAACTATTTGAAAACTTGTTATAACCACCTTTATGTGACGCTGTGTTGTTCGACAGAAGCCGACAAAATTCACACAATTTATTTAAAGCCCAAACATACATTGGCAGTTTTAATAATTTACATGTTAACATAAAGATAAACAACGTTTCGTAAAAATTACTGCTACTACTAATGACGGGCTTTACTTAAATACACCAGATAAAGATTTGTTTTACAGGTAATCGCATATGGCCTTAGGTGTTATTACTTGACTTTAAAAACTTAGCAGCAGTTGTATATTTTTAGAATTTAGAGATTGTCTCTGGCTGACAATAACTTTTCCGTTTCCGGACATTGTGACCCTCTATAAGCAATTCAGTATGCTACACCGTGCCAGGTGTCTCTATATCCTTTGCTGTGTACATCATATCTTCAAATGATAGGTTGTAAAGGTTTATATGTGATACAGAATGCGAACATAGGTAGTCAAATGAGTTAGAATACAGTTTATGGGCTTTGTATACGTTAGACAGAAATAGACATTACAATTTAAAATCTACTATCCTAGGATTCAGTGTTTTCTGAAAACAAAACACCTTCATTCTGCAGATGCTAGATGTTAATCGCATATAGGTCTATTTCTCTCTAACGCATACAAAGTCCATAAACTATATTCTAGCACATTTGACTGCCTATGTTCGCATTCTGTATTTAGCACTGTATTCTATTCAGGGAATGTTCCCTTTTCTATCGTCCAGTGGCATTCCTCTGTATTGCAAAGTTTTCAACTTCATTCTTTCTGATGACATAGCCGAAGTATTTCAATGTCTATCTTTGAATGGATGGGAGTAGATGTTCATTGGTGTCAATTTACAGTTGTCTTAGAATACACATTAGGGCTTTCCTATTTCCTTGTTACCTTTGGAATTCGGTGCATTCTACGATAGCAGGTCATCTCATAGGCTTTGTTTAATTTCTGATAAGCTGCATTATATAGTCCTGAAGTCAGAGATTTTACTCATCTTTTTGTTTTCTTTCTTATATGTCGGTCCTTCTATATTCTTTAACGCTTAGACCAAGCATTTCTAGCCATTCCCATTCTTCTTTTGATCTCACTGTCGCAGTGTTCTCAAAATATGGATTTTTAAAAAATATTATTTTATTGTTCTCATCCCTATGTATGTTAAAGTGGTTGAGGTAAAGTAATTTTCCTATCAGCGATCGTTAGACAATGTGATCAGCTTTGTTAATAAATCGATCGATTCGTTCTAAAAATTCAGAAATTTTTATGTCCTTGCTGGCCACAAAATCGGTAATTTCTCTGCCTCCTTGCCATCCTACTGTTACTTTCCTGATTGCCCATTTTTTGTTTTTATCTTAAAAATTGTATCATAGTATATTTTGAAATGAAATTTAGCCTATATAAAACAGGAGTTATAAATAGAATGAATAGAAAGACTGAGCATAGCTTCGATTAACTAGAACTAAAGGATCTTCTTCATAAAAATAAATGTTATATGGGAGTTATCAGTAAAAAAAGAGAAGTAGGAAAAAATACTGTTAAAACGGTACTTATGTTTTGTAGAGATTGTCTAGTACATCCCCATTATTGTTCAGATTGTTTCAATGTTTAGCATAAATAAAATTCTTATTTACAGTATGTTGCTAGTTTTATATAGTACTTTATAGGCAAAATTTTGATTTTTATATTTGATTTACATTTTATAAAAAAATATTTTTGTATTTCATAAATATATTGTGCCAATTATGCCCGTTTGCACCACTTCACCTTAAACCTTGGCTTAGTAAAGTGTCACTTAAAATTAAGGGCAACTTAATATTAAGGAGTATTGCACCGCATCCTCTTAAGGGATACTTAACTAAGTCACATTTAAATCTGACAACACTGCTAAATGTTGGGGATTTTTCATGCTAAAATGGTGGTTGTGTCGTTAATGTCAAAATCGTCAAGTCAAATCGCAAATATCATTGTTGATTTGGCGTGCGAAGGTAAAGGGTATATAGTTAGTAATATTAAATTTTTGTTCTCATTTTTCTTTCCCGGTGATTTGTAGATAGCAAGTAAGTATTTTTAACAGTGATACTCTGTACTGAAATTAAATAGGTTTTCTGCTCTTTTATGATAACCTTTTTTATTCGCAAGCTAATAGTTTTCTGTATTTTTAGGATGAATGCAAAGAAGCGCCAACGTAGTGCAAACTACACCAGCGAAGAGATTAATGTTTTACTAAACATTATAGCGCAATTTAGCAATATTATTGAATGCAAGAAGACTGACGCCGTCACGTGGAAGGAAAAAGAAAATGCGTGGAACGCAATCACAGAGATGTTTAATTCTGGTTCTCCCTCAGGGATATACCGGGCATCTGACTCTCTGAGAAAAGCGTACGAAAATCAAAAAAGGACCATCAGAAAAACAGTAGCCGATGACAGAATCAAGATTTTGAAAACTGGCGAAGGATATGATGGCAAGCGAAGGAAGGACATTAATGAAGAATTAACGCTATCGTTAATGAATACAAAAACTGTATTTGGCTTAAAAAACCAATTTGATTCAGATTCTTTGGAAATGGAAGAAGATGCTGAACCAGCGGGCCTGGACTTCGGAGCCAATTTTAATAATATAGAGATATTAGAAGTAAGATTCAACATTATTATAATGCCTTTTATATATTTAAGTTGCTTTTGATATTTACTAATGCCTGCTTTGCCGTTACAGGTTGATAGTCCGCAGCCGTCCAGCAGCAAACCAACAAACGTAGACTGGGGCAACTATAAGGCTTCCGATTTACAGACGCCAATTACCAAAAAATTAAAAGAAACGGCGTCAGCATCCCAAAGCTGGACTGCCAGAAGACGACCAGTGGCGAGCACACTCAATTCTACAAATTTGTCAAAAAATATGACGAATTAGCAGACATTAAGATTGAGTGTGCTCGGGTGCAGCTTGATCTGCTAAAAGATCAAAGGAAAGAGAGTGAGTTGCGACAGAGGAGTTTGGAATTGGAAATCCAAATTAAAATTAAACAATTACAGGGCATGTAATTATAGTTCTTTTTAATTAAGTTAGGTTATTCATTAGGTATTTTTATGTTAGGTTATTTATAAGTATCTTTATTATTATAGGTTATTCTTAAGTATCTATTTTATTATGAGGTTATATTATAAGTTATTTATAAGATTTTTATTATAGTAGGTTATACAGAGAAAGAAATAAAACAATTTTAATAAATTGGCTATATTTTTTCTTAATAGACAGTACCTACGTATAATTACATATTACTGAAATATGTATTTATAAATGTATTTCTGACATCAAATCCTCCACCATTTCCTTGCGGAACATGTGGCATCTGCCCTTGCTCTATCATGTTGTCCAACAGTTCTGGTTGAAAAGCTTCTGGAAGTGGTGGCTCTTCCTCTCCCATATCCCTTGCAATATTGTGCAGCACTGCTGTTGCCACGATGACAGTTAAAACATTATTAACTTTCAAGCGACATCCATATGCCATTACGGGAAAGCGTCTCTTCCACACACCAAATGTACGCTTGATTATATTCCGAGTTCTTATGTGTGATTCGTTGTAGCGCTGTTCGCCTTGTGTGACCGGGTTTAAAAGTGGTGTTAGGAGATATGGCCGAATGTTATACCCACTGTCACCTGAAACATATGTAATATATAAATTTTAAAATATTCGAAAAGAATAATCCATATTTATTCTATCATACTAATATACCTAACAAAAGACAGTTTGGATACATGCCAGCTTCAAATTCAGCACGTAGTGCACATCCATTAAAAAGTGTGACGTCATGCACAGATCCAGGCCACTTCGCCACAATATTCAAAAATTTTAAATCTGCATCTGACACAGCTTGCACATTTATTGAAAAGTATCCCTTGCGATTTCTGTATACTTCCGCATCTTCACCACCTAAAATAAAAATATTGAGGTGAAAAAATACTAATTTGTAAATTTTCTTACCGGGTGACTGAATCTTGATATGCGTTCCATCTACAGTGCCCACCACTCTAGGAAAAGCAGCAGTTTCAAAAAATTTCTGTTGTTTCTGCCTTATTTCCACTACAGTTGATGGAAACTTTATATATCGCCGAGACAGTTCTGCTACAGCTTCAGATACTCTTTTAATTATCCTGCATGCTGTTGACACATGCATGCCACCGAAATCAGCTACAGCTAATAAGTGAGAACCAGTTGCATAGTATCTCAATCCTATAAGCAGCTGGTTTATGGGGGACACACAATTATTCCTATACCAGAAAATTGCAGAATATGAATAAAAGGAATTAACATAAAATAGTTCGTTATACTTACATATCATAAGGGAATTCCAATCGCTGTTCGATTTGTTCCAACACTAATAAGACTGTACCTTTTGTCAGTCGAAACCTTCTGAAAAATGATAATTCATCCATACTGTGGAAGTATTGAGCCCTATCATTTATTTGTCGTGGAAATCCAAAGTCAATGATTTCAAAAATGTCAACATCGTCTTCAAATAAATCATTTTCCACTAAAATTTCCATTTTCAAACGTTTTTCGTAATAAATAATAGAAAAGCCGTCAACTGGTGTGGTTTTAAAATGTCTCTTTTAGGTTAAGTCGAACCTTAAGTCACAGAGTTTTGGCACTTAAAGATAAGTGCAACTTAAGAGATATAAGTCTACCTTAAAAGCTGGTGCAACGAAATATCTGTCAACTTAAATTTTAAGTGTCACTTAAAAGTTAAGGGAGAGTGGTGCAAACGGGCATTAACCATTTAGTAGTACTTTAATTTTACCTAAAAGAAAATGAAAACAAGTTCCTTTACAAATGCATTAACAGAAAATGGAAAAACTGTCTGTCGAAGCGTACTGCCAGGTTGAGCAGTTTGGTTCGTTTTGAGAAAATTTAGGTAAAGAACATTGTCCAATATATAACAGCAAAAATAGAAGCTCTCCATTTTCATTTCTGAAGGCGAATTAAACTTCATATCCGTTTCTGAAGGCAAATTAAATTGAAAAAATGAAAATGTTTTTCGAAATTGCTTGATAATACAATCACAAAATAGAACATATGCTCGAATGACACAAAAAGTGTACAGACACTGTTAGAGCAATATAACTCTCGATAATCTGAACGCTAATTCGAATTTACGGTAATCTGAAAAGTGGTTAATTAATATTTTAAATTATGTATTTTTCAGATTAATTTGGTACTTTTGGCCAATTTCTGTTTATGTCTCGAATATATGTGTTTTATATAATTTGTATTATGCATTGCACTGCAATAAAAAATATGCAAGAATGTTTTTCTTCTATTTAAGTAGATTATCGGTAATCTGAATAATTCGCTAATTCCAACACCTCGTGGTCCCAATTATTTATTTATTTATTTATTGTAATATTGCTTGCGATTCGAGTTCACATTACAAGAACATCATATGCAATATATAATAATAATGCTAATGCTAATATAAACATAACAGTATCACACAATGTATATAATAAGCAAAGTAGTTGCGAGGTGTATAGCAAGGCGTAAAGCATAAGTGTAAGATGCGCAGCTTAAATATAAATCGTAGTGCGTACATAGAACGTAAGGCATAGAGGGCGAGCAATTGATTACTCATCTAAAAATGTTGTAGAGTAATGCTGAAGTATTTGGCTTTTAAAAGATTTTACCGATTCGTTAAAAATGTTGACCTGGGAATCAGAGTACTAAATTTGTGATATCTAGAACCGTAATCATAGATGAATTTATACGTAAGTTAGTTCTACAAAGCGGAATGAAAAACGGGTTAGGAGGTCTGCATCGCAATACCGGAATATATAATTTCACCAAGGGCAGCAACATGGGACAGTCTGCTCTATTATTGATTAATTTGTGCATAAAAAATATTGCTGCCATCTCCCTCCGCAGGCCAAGCTTGAAAAATTAATTCAGATTATTGGGACTGTACTGTAGGTATTCAGAAATCAAATATGTAGGGGATGCTGGTATAAATATCTTCAACGACTCACCGAAAAAGTGTTATAGAGAGTACTGCATTACGGGCCATTGAAATATTGGCTTCTGTATTTATTTTACAGCAAAATTCCATGGTTATTTTAAAGGAGACTATATAATGATCCAATTGGCATAAGTTGAGCGTTTGTTGTTGACTCAGTTTGCGAATACTTTTAAAAATGTGTTACCTAGCTGAATTTTTAAATTTTAAATTAAAATATCAATTCGGTTTTGGAGATTATTAAAATTTGATGGGCGACTGATAAATCTAGTTGAAAATGACAAATGAAAAAAATAATTTGTACATCGGATACAATAATAAGTAAATTTACTCAAGCACTTAACATTGAAGTGGTTTTTTTATTTAAGGAGTAATTCATTTTCAGAAATGCGTGATAACCTACAAGATTTATTTCAGAGTTATGGTTTTACTCCAACGATGAATTCTCCTACTAGATTAGTAAGCGGTACTTGTCTTGACAATATTTTTGTTAGCCAGATGTCACATTTCAACAGCCAGGTAATAAACTCTTGCTTATCAGACCACACCACTCAATAGGTATTTTTAGGTATAAATTTAGGTTTAAAGATTGATCATACCAAAACTATTATCAATCACAGAATATTTAATGACGCGAATGTTTGCTATTTCAATTCTCTTTTAAGTAAAGAAACGTAGAAAGACATTTTCATAGCTAATGATGCAAATCAGAAGTTTTCATTGTTCTACTCTACTTTTTTTTGTATTATTTTGATGTAATATTTTCTATGCGTTAAATAAAAAGTACTAAAATAAACACTCAAAAGAGTGGATGGATAGCAAATGGTATTCGAGTATCAGCTCGTACTCTTAAGAGTTTCGTATGCTCAAACTCGAAGTGGCAATGTTAATTCTATTAATCAGTATCTCAAATAGCTTGCTAAGCGATTGCACAATGATTTGAAATTATCTATTGCTGCAAATAAATACAAAGCAGCTTGGCAAACAAAAAAATGAAACCTGGGCTATAATTCAATCAGAAAAAACTGCACTTAAAGAAGATGATCCTACCATCAGCGATTCCGTTGTTACGTGTAAAATATTCAATAAATATTTCCAATATTCTACCAAAATTCATTGAACAAAAAATAAAACTCAAAATTACGCAACTAACGCTACTGATAGCATTTCCCGAAACCATCGATCAATGTTCTTAGAACGTGTCACGTGTAATGAGGTTTTTAACACTGCCATGAGCTTCTTAATTCCAGATCTGCAGGTGACGATGGTGTTAGTCTTATGCTATTAAAAACTAGCAAAAATAACCCCTGTTCATAAGCTGGTCCCCGTAATAAAACGGAGAATTTCAGGCCAATATCATTGTTGTCCACCTTTTCAAAGAATTTGAAAAACTGGTATTGTATCTATCAGATTAATCAACTTTTTTATTAAATGTAGTATATTCACTACGGAGCAGTTTGGATTCAGGAAGCCCTGCTGTACAATAGGCACCATTGTCTCTTTTTTGGGGCGATTGTACAAGGACTTGAATGCTGGCCTCGACACCATAGGTATCTTTTTAGACCTTAGTAAAGCCTTTGACTTGGTAAATTTTAAGGTTTACTTCAAAAGCTTGAATGCTATGGTGTGCGGGGAGCTGCATTAAGATAGATAGAGAGTTATCTGAATGGAAGGCATTATTTTGTACAAATTGATTCTTGTAAATCTGGCTCTCCCCACTCTACAGTTGGAGTCTCGCAAGGGTCAGTATTGGGCGCAGTGTTTTTTATAATAATTGCAAAAAGAAGCAGTTAGAATAATTTCCAACCTGCGCTATCGCACTATCATGCAGGCCAGCATTTAAACGTTTAAGAATGTTACCTTACTATGTATTTATATAAAACAAATTTTAATATGGGCCAAGGCTAATTTGAATAAATTACCAAGGAATGGTGAGTACAATAAAATGTATAACAGTAGGCAACAACACCAGCTTGCCATTCCTCTGCACAGACTGACCCTGTTTAACCCTCAGACTGCGGAAACCGGGTCTCAAGTGACCCGAACGTTCTTTTTTCTTAAATAATTGTACCGTTTTCCAATATACTGCTTTGGGTGTTCGCGTATTCCTCGAAGCTGTTATGGAGATGCTGTAGAATAAATTTCGTGGAAAAATGTCTTGGTATACTTGAGATAATCCGCTCGGGTCACTTGAGACCCGGTTTTCGCGGTTTCGCGCTCCATTGTTTTTTTCTTGTTTTCTGGAGTATAATAACACTGTGTAAAAACATAAACAAAAAGAATAGATCCTAATAAAATTCCCCTTACGGAACAACAATTGTATGACGAACTAATGCGTGATGATGTCGAAAACGACTTTCATTTTTTGTCTGATGAGGACAGTGGTAGCGATAAAAGTGACGCAGAATATGAAGAATTTTTTAGTCTGCAGGTCAATAAAAACAAAAGTTTTATAATTATATTATCATGTGCAAGTATGTATTAGAAAAACAGACATTGTGGTGCTTTAAAAGTAATTTAAAAAAATTTAATTCGATCCGGGTCACTAAAGACCCATTTCCGCACTCCGCGTAACTGAAATTATTTCCGCCGGGCGAGGGTTAAGAAGTCGCCAGTAGGTATATATGGCAATCATTTTATTTAACAAATTGCCTGCTAGCTGTACAAACATGAGTGATAGTAATTATAAGAAATATGTAAATAACTTATTATTGGAGGGTTGTTACTGTAAATGAGTTTATAAATGATTTTTAGGTATATTAATATTAGATTTATATTTATATTTCTTGAACGTGTTCTATATCTGTATCATATCTTTTGGAACTAATAAATGATTATGACTATGACTATAATACTTTTTTATAAAATTACTGTTAGTTTGACAATAAATAGCTCCCTTTCATATTTTTATTTAAAATTTAAAATTCTTACAATTTTTAATACCTATTAATTTTAAGTTGGAGGTAATAAAAAATGCTGAAATTACACAAATTGGCCCATCATGTAATGTCCCTTAAAAACGTAAATAGAATTTTACAGTAAAATATGTAGGGAAACCAATATATGAACACTTTCAAATTAGAATGGAATTTGCTATGATGCGTGAGTTTTTTCATCACGTTATATAAGTAAAAGTAATACTAAACAGTTCACGCTCTAGAACAGTAAAAATTGTTCGAACACTATCTAGTCCATTTTATCTACAAAACGGTGTATGAAAAGACCGCACACTTCCATCCTAGCTATATAACATGTATAGCAACTATATCATGAGTAAAGTATTTGAAGAAGGATGGGGTGTCATACATGGCAAAAGAGTAAATTTGAAATATGTTGACAACACCCCCTTTTTAGAGAACCTTGAAGGTGAGATCAATAGATGCAGGACTAAAAAGTGAACCATTCTGATTGGAATGGAATACATTTAAAATTCAAATAAAAACTGTAGACCGCCAACACAACCATTAAGATATACACCACATAGGCAGATTTGATATGGTTTAATAATCTCTCTACCTAGGTTCCATGATCATCAACAGAGGTAGCTTGGAAATATAAATACGCAGAAGGTGACAGATGGTAACAGGGGAAATTCCAAAACTCAATCGCATCTAGAAAGACAGTATCCAAAACAATCAAAGTAAGGCTGGTCAGCTGCCTAGGTTTCCCTAGTAATGCTCTGCTGTTGGACAATGCTAAAACTACCCTGCAACGCTACTATGAGAACAAATATATCTATTTTGAAGGAGCCCAAGGTCAAACAATGACCACCACGTCGCATTCAGCTGGTAATTGTACGACACTTCGGACATGTGATGCACAGAGAGCCACATTCCATGGATCGCCTAATCATCTCTAGGAGGCCAAGGGCAAACCGTTGCATCAACCAGCCTTAGACGTGCAGAACTGATAAAGCTGGAAAGACAGGATTTCAGACGTCACAGAAACAGTGGTCACCATATTCCCTTTAGAGGATTCAGATTGAGAAGAGGGAAAACAGCTATAACAAGGATTCTTTTTCTGAAAATATCAAAGATCTGTGAAATGCTACACAAATTGCTGAAACATCAAGCACAGTTGATGCAAATTTATTTTAGGTATCGATATGTATCATTCTAGTATGAAAGAAAGCTCATTAAACAATCAATAAACTGAACAATAACTTTAGAATCCCTTTTCTTATTACCAATATCTCAGTTAATAAAATTGCATATGAACTTATTAAAAGCAGGAAAATGAAGCAACAAGAAACAAGAAATATCTATAAAAGACCGAAAACCACTCCAACCACCTTTTCACTATGAATGACTTAAAATTTCAGCAAAGCATACTGTTTGATAATACTTACAAGTCAGCTGATTCTTTAAATGGCGTTGCCCTACTCTACGTCAGATGTTTTCTGGCTAGTACGAGACAAACTCACTACATCCTTCCTTCAACCAAACTAGCGGTCGATCTAAATTAGTCAATGAAAGGCCTCTTCAGCTGCATCCAATTGCTTGAACACTCTGAATTCAATATTCGAAGTGAAGTGTGGGAAAAGATTGCGACTCATGAAGGTAAATCTCTGCTGATCAAAACTCAACAAAGACCACAGCTGATATAAACTTTAAACAATGTATCTACACTATTTTTCTCAGGAATGGACAATGTAATTACCGTAACTTAAATATTATCAAATTTGCGTGTGAGGCAGGCTCTGTTGAAATGCGACGCAAGCGACATTTCACAAAGTGTTGCACAGAAATCCACTGTCTTGATGTTGATTTAAATGCAATATTCTTCAGAATTGTATTTAATAGTAAATTAGTAATATTCACTGGATGTACTACCTAATAGCAACTATAATAACAATACATTTAACTCACCGCAATTATCTTGAAAACTGATAAATACGAAGTTATTATTTTTAGACGCACTTCTGCCTGCGGGATACATAAATGAACTGTCTGAATGCGCGCGCGCGCCAGTAATGCTAGGTGGGC
The DNA here is from genome assembly GCA_940337035.1 of Agriotes lineatus. Classification (NCBI taxonomy): domain Eukaryota; kingdom Metazoa; phylum Arthropoda; class Insecta; order Coleoptera; family Elateridae; genus Agriotes; species Agriotes lineatus. The sequence goes on from CALNHX010002957.1 coordinate 117,946, forward strand.
ACGGGTAAAACTACGTGAAAATGGTGAGAAAAAATCCCTAGAACTCCCTAGATTGCCTCGCGCTGAAGTACCGATACAGTCCTACCATGATTTTATTTGTTTAGCATAAAATCGAATAGGGCCCTTAACATAGAAAGATTTCATTTTTAAGATGGAAACGAAACGCTTTACCCTTACGTCTGTTTTTCCTCAAATGTGGATATAATGTAATACAATTTTAAATTATTTTAAAAGTGAATATACCACACAATTCAAAAGATTGCAAATTTAATATTGCAGTTATTGAATTATTTCAAAATTCCGACTTACCAGGTTGTTCAAATTCTACGCATTTTAAACTTCAGAAAGGACAAAAATTGCTTTTAATTGATTAGTTTTACGAATTAAAAGAAAAAAGTAACTGTTAATAAGCGAACTAGGTAAGAGTATTATAATAAAGAAAACAATTAGGCGTCGCCGCCACACGAAAACATACGGTGTGGAAATAAAGTAAGGGATAAATTCATAAACTTTGTTAATATTAATTTTTATGAAAACATCTTGAAGGGGTATAGCGATTTTAATTATAGCACATATACTACAACCACCTTTATGTTGGTACGTCGTTTGTTTTAAAAGTTATGACGTCATCGACTTTTTAAATAACAACCTGTATTTTTTATTATTGATTTTGGTAGTACTTTTTATATTGTTTTCAATGATATAAAATTTTCAATATGTTACATCTAAAAAAATCTAGAAAAATGGTTTTAAATTTTAAATATTAAAACCAATGATATGAGCAAAATAGTTTCCTAAGGGTAAATTCTAATTTAGAAAAGGACGCTTATTTTGTTATGACATGTCCAAATTGTTTAATCTTTTTTTGTTTTATCCACTGGTAACTAGATTTATTTTGCTCATTTCATTGGTTTTTAATATTTAAACTTTCAGACCCTTTGTCTCGATTTTTTTCAGATGAAACATATTGAAAATTTCATATCATTGAAAACAACATAACAAGTACTACTAAAATCGATCATAAAAATACAGCTTGTCATTTAAAAAAAGGCCGATGACGTCAATATCAACGAAGTTAATGAATTTATGCGTTACCGTAAAACGGGGTGAGTAGGAACAGTTCAGAACTTTGAGATTAGTTTTCACCTTTAAAACGCTTGGATAAAATTACAAATTCTACCCAACATGTTCCTAACATGTTTACTCATCAATGTTATTTAATAAAATTTAAAAAAAATCGAAACGCCCTGTTTCTACTCACCTGCAAATAGGGGTGAGTAGAAACAGGCCTGTAAATTCATGTTTGTTTTCCTTTAGAACGATAGGGGGTGAAAACAACAAAATATGGTTATTTATGTTAGGAGTTTTAATAACATATTACATAATAATACAATTAATACAAATTATCAAATTAACAAAAATGTGAGCAGTTACGCGAGCGAAGATCCACTGCTGGTGGTACTACTCCCAATTAATAGAGAATAAAATCACTCAGATCTTGCTTGAGCACCAACATGTCTTTGAATCTACAACTAGAGCACACTACTGGTGTTGAAAGGTTTTTTATGACGTCCTCAACAGAGAACAAAGAATCTTCATCGGTCAAGGTAAATTTGTTAGTTTCGGTTAGCAGGTTAGGTTTTGCGTTAACCTGGGTCAAAACTGACGCAAAACCTAAGCTATTAACCTCGAATTTGACATAGACTTACAGCGTCACCTACAACACACTTCACTATTGACAAACATAAAACGAATCGGCGTTGCTAGGCAGAAAATTGTTGCTATTAAGAAAAGTACTACATTTCTTAACGATTTTGAATGAAGAAATGTAGCTCATTTCCAAATGAAATGCGATAAATGTTATTTTATATAGTATTTTCGACTAGTGTAAACAAAAAATTATTGTGGAGTGAGTAGAAACACGTTTCTATTCACCCCAGAAATCTCAAAAACGTAACTTCAAAATGTTGAAAATTTACCAAAAATATACGGTTAAAGATAACTTTATATAAAGTTGTAAACTTTCATATGGATAGTTACGATACTATAAACAATGGTTTTTTGGTTTATATGTAGTACGGTGTTTGACTTACCAATAAAGTTTCCCACAGGTCATAAAAGTGCTAAATACAAGTAGCTTTTTCAGTTTCCCCCAATTCCAACATTCAGTGTTGAAAACAACATAGAACCTAATTTTACTTTTAATTTGCAATCTGACCAACACAGAAAAAAATATTAGTCTTTTTAATTCTATTATCTGTGAGCCTCTATTCACACTGTTATATGAGTATGAACTTCAAACCTTGAGCCAGGGAAATACAGTAAAATTATGCTGGATTCCAGGTCACCAAGATATTGAAGGAAACGAAAAGGCGGACAAGCTCGCAAAAGAAGCAGCCCGTAATGCAATGACCGGTCCAGAACCTGGTCTAAGCATTCAGAAAAACTAAGCACGCCAGCCATCAATGAATGGGTCAATACCAACTAAAGTGGAGAAACTATAATCAAGCAACACACTGCAAAAGATTGCTAAAAACTCCGAATTCACAAACCACCAAAACCCTGTTGAGACTGAACAGAACTCGAATCGAGCAAGTAGTCAGTCTACTAACAGGCACTGGAGCATTCAGAGAATTTATGCACAGGATCAATATCCATAGAGATGAACCTGTTTGCAGACTATGCCAAGAGGATGATGAAACAGCCTATCATATCCTCTTTTAATGCCCACCATTAGAGCGTAAAAGACACCAACTCGATTGGAGCCTTAACTCTATTGAGAACCACAAGCTGGTAGGGGACATTGCAAACAAATTTTTATGTGCCCCATCTTCTATAAATACTCCAAAGTTGTTTAATTCTTCATTTGAATTAATTGGTATTAAGTCTTCAAACTTGCTGAAATCATAAATTTCATTTCTTGCTGAGTTGCAACTATTTTCTTCTATTTTTCTTAATCTTGCATCAATGTTATGCAATGCTAATTTGATGTATGAACACAGGTGGAAAAATTTATTAGCTGAAAAATGACACATGAAAAGTTACTGATTTATATGTAACTTAAGGAATCATTATTATTTACTATATACTTACTTAGTACACTATCTTCATTCGATGTAGTTGCATACCTGATAGTATTTGATGTACGACATACAAAATATCCAACAATCATTTTTGAAGTGTAAAAATCTACTTACTTAAACTTGATGTGGGAGTGGATACCATAGCTGTCGACGACGAAGAAGCTTCATTTTACATATTTACTTGATTATCATCAAGGAACACCACTGGAGCAGAAGCAATAAGTGCATTAACAAAATCAACATTTTGAGATGATAAATCCACAATTTCTTGTAATTGCTGGGGATTAGTTTCTGATTCATTAATGTTATTATCATTAATGAGCATTTCAGGCGGTTTTTCATTATTTGGAAGTTTTGGGGTATTTTTAATCCTTGGTATTTTTGGCGGTGGAGAATAACCTAGAATAAAATAAACAATTCTCTTTGATTTACTGTTCTTAATATTAAACTTACTTCTATCTGATTGTTCATCTTCACTGCTGTTGTCTTGTACTAACACAGACTTTTTCTTCTTACGTTTTCCACGGCCTTTATTTTCTTCATTATCTGTTGTTGTATTATCTGCAGCATATTTTCTTGCAACGTATAAGCTAGCTAAAAATGTTAACTATAGTAAATAAAATTTAATATAAAATTTGTGCTATACCTACTATAAAAAGGCGGTAAAAGGCAAAACAATCAAATAGAAAAGTGATGTTAGGCAAGAGTCAACTTACTGAAGTTGTGATCTAATAACGTATTTTACATAGCTAATTGGTAGCTCCAGAGAGTTATTCACACACAACTTGAATGAGCTGTTTTACAATTATTGTTTTCTTTAATAAGTACTTACCATAAGCAATAAATTAACACCCCAAGGATAATCAAACACGCACAAAGACAAAGAGTAAACAAATACCCTCTATCCTCATAAACCCGCACTATCCGGACTTGTGGTTAATGGCGCGTATTTTAAATCGTAATTAAAGAATGTGATAAATAGTATTATATAGTATTAATTCCTTAGACTATATATTTACACTCGGTATATGTATAAAAATTAACCTAATAAAAAAAACAGGTTTTTAAATGTTTATATGACTTTTGTACATGTACATTATAAGGGTATTATTTGCTTTTTAGTAATTTTTGTTTTTACAATAACTTATAAAGAGCTTAAAAAATGTAGGTAAATAATTTGTGTCTCAATTAACAAACCCAACAAATTTTGGGGTTTATATATTAAGAATAGAAAATATATTATTACATTTAAATGTATCAAATAAGTTTGTAGATTTTATTTTTGACACGTATCGGTGACGTATACGGCGCACATATCCAAGCTTATTTTTAATAAATTTAAATGTGTCAAGTAAGTAACTTGGTTTTATGTTAGACACATGTCGGTCACGTATTCACCGTAACATATCCAAGTTTGTATCAAGGTACTAACAAGAAAGTTTCATAGATATTACTTGTACAGAACAAAAGTTACATATCACTGTTCTCTCTATGATCCTTTACAGATACGTAACAGGATCATTGTGTTCACTGGGAAAGAATCATTGAAAATGAACAGGGCTATGCAACAAACATTGCAGTAGTTCATATACGTTTTCTGAATTTCCCTTGTCTCTAAAGCAGAATCGTGTTGTCCTAACTCTCTCCTCATCGTAATAATAAAATAACGTTGCACGCAATTGCAAAACATCGGTTAAGTCAATTTGACATGCATAACCCTGTTCATTTTCAATGATCGTAAGTGTACATGTCCAATGTAACTATCCGGGAAGCATCAGATTTTGTTTGTAAGTTATTTAGTGGAATTTCATTATGTGTGTGCTTATTTTTTGTGTGTTAACAGATAAAAATGAAAGTTTGGGACTCGATGTCATGTTTTAATTTGTGTTACGATTTAATTATACTTTAACTCCCAATGGCACATATGAAGCAATTACATACAGTGTGTCCCAGATCGACTGGGATTGCATGGGTAACTTTCTTATCATTGAAGATGGAGATTTGGTTAAATGGCCAATGTTTTCCAGTTTCATATGCTGATTTAATATCTGTTTGAAAAAGTTCAGAATGTCGAACCAGTCAAAAGTTATTAGTAAAAAACTAAAAACTGTCATTTTCTTGTATGTCAAATATCTTTGTAAGTATAAGAGATACGAAAAAAGTAATATTTGATTTTTAAGTTACTGAATAGAATTTTTATTCTCTTTTCAACGATGTAAGATAACGTATGATTGAATAAAAAATACCAGTAAAATTAATTGTTTTTACATTTTAATCAAGTAAGCTTACATGGATCAAAACAAAATTAGTTGAAATTTATTTTAGAAAACCTTTGTATGTAATTCCTATAATACTTAGTAACATGTAAATTCAGTACTAAGTACTTGAACCACAAAAACCATCGTGATATTGCTTTTTAAATGTATAATCAAGTAGGTAACCAGCTATGATGAAAAACAATAAGAAAGTTTGCATAAAGTAACCCGTCGTGTCGTCAAATGGTGTCAACTATGTTTCGCTAACAATCGCCAGCATTTGGATCATTTCATGTGATTATCAGGATTATGTTTTGTTTTTAAATAAATGTTGTTTGTTTTTGTTAGGATCCATGTAAGCCTACTTGATTAAAATGTAAAAAAAATTAATTTTACTGGTATTTTTTATTCAATCATACGTTATCTTACATCGTTGAAAAGAGAATAAAAAATTCTATTCAGTAACCTAAAAATCAAATATTGCTCCCATATAACTTAATAAAGTTGATACGAGTACCTCAAAAGCAGCCATCTTGAATTTTTGTTCGACACCAATATTAAATTGATCTCATCGAAAACAGCGATTTTTATATAAAACTTTTTATTTGATTTTTAGGTTACTGAATAGAATTTCTATTCTCTTTTCAACGATGTAAGATAACGTATGAATGAATAAAAAATACCAGTAAAATTAATTGTTTTTACATTTTAATCAAGTAAGCTTACATGGATCAAAACAAAATTAGTTGAAATTTATTTTAGAAAACCTTTGTATGTAATTCCTATAATACTTAGTAACATGTAAATTCAGTACTAAGTACTTGAACCACAAAAACCATCGTGATATTGCTTTTTAAATGTATAATCAAGTAGGTAACTAGCTATGATGAAAAACAATAAGAAAGTTTGCGTAGAGTAACCCGTCGTGTCGTCAAATGGTGTCAACTATGTTTCGCTAACAATCGCCAGCATTTTGATCATTTCATGTGATTATCAGGATTGTTTTGTTTTTAAATAAATGTTGTTTGTTTTTGTTTGGATCCATGTAAGCCTACTTGATTAAAATGTAAAAACAATTAATTTTACTGGTATTTTTTATTCAATCATACGTTATCTTACATCGTTGAAAAGAGAATAAAAAATTCTATTCAGTAACCTAAAAATCAAATATTGCTCCCATATAACTTAAGGAAGTTGATACGAGTACCTCAAAAGCAGCCATCTTGAATTTTTGTTCGACACCAATTTTAAATTGATCTCATCGAAAACAGCGACTTTTATATAAAACTTTTTATTTGATTTTTAGGTTACTGAATAGAATTTCTATTCTCTTTTCAACGATGTAAGATAACGTATGATTGAATAAAAAATACCAGTAAAATTAATTGTTTTTACATTTTAATCAAGTAAGCTTACATGGATCAAAACAAAATTTGTTGAAATTTATTTTAGAAAACCTTTGTATGTAATTCCTATAATACTTAGTAACATGTTAATTCAGTACTAAGTACTTGAACCACAAAAACCATCGTGATATTGCTTTTTAAATGTATAATCAAGTAGGTAACCAGCTATGATGAAAAACAATAAGAAAGTTTGCGTAAAGTAACCCGTCGTGTCGTCAAATGGTGTCAACTATGTTTCGCTAACAATCGCCAGCATTTTGATCATTTCATGTGATTATCAGGATTATGTTTTGTTTTTAAATAAATGTTTGTTTTTGTTTTGATCCATGTAAGCCTACTTGATTAAAATGTAAAAACAATTAATTTTACTGGTATTTTTTATTCAATCATACGTTATCTTACATCGTTGAAAAGATAATGAAAAATTCTATTCAGTAACCTAAAAATCAAATATGGCGCCCATATAACTTATAGAAGTTGATACGAGTACCTCAAAAGCAGCCATCTTGAATTTTTGTTCAACACCAATTTTAAATTGGTCTCATCGAAAACAGCGACTTTTATATAAAACTTTTTTTCGTATCTCTTATACTTACAAAGATATTTGACATACAAGAAAATGACAGTTTTTAGTTTTTTTTTAAATAACTTAACTGGTTCGACATTGCCAATTTAACCAAATCTCCATCTTCAATGATAAAAAAGTTACCTATGCAATCCCACTCGATCTAGGACACACTGTATATATACACTTACTGGTCACATTCATATATGGTAAGAAAATCGTTTTAATTTAATTTTTATTTGTGTGGAGCCAGTAACTTTTCCAAGCAAAACGCAAGAGGACTTTAAGCCCAATAAGTCGAAAGTTCTTAGCCGCGACGAAGTTTTGAGGTGCATTCGTACTTCACCGGACGAAAAGTATTTATTTGCAAAGGTTAGCATTATTGATCAATTTGTTTCCTTTTAATTGTAAAATTACATTGCAGACTATACTTATGGGGATTGCTGGCGGTTGTCGCATTGGAGAACTGGTCAAAATGAAAATTGACGACGTGGACGTCGTTTTGTTAATTTAGTTGTAATGTACTTATGTTAATTTTTTGATAAATTATTGATTTATTTTGGTTGACATTTATTTGACATTTTTAAAGCGCTAGCGCAATAAAAATTTTAAATCACTAGCGGAATACAAATTTTAAATGACTGTTTATAAAACACCAACTTTCATGGGCAGGCCAGAAACCAACTGATTTACAGTTATCAATTGAAAAAAAAATTGCAATAATACTAGCTCTTTTTTAAATCTCGTAGGTACTTAGAATATGTTCAGGAAATTTATTGACAAATATAAATGTGTAATAACATTAGTTAAGCCAATTACGTATTTTTTTGCAGAAAAGTAGGTAATATGATGGACATTTTACTACCATGTTGATTAGGGTGACCACCTTTTGGAAAAGCTAACTCGGAACATTTGACACCTATTTATTTATATTGACCATAGCTACTAACGAATAGAAAAAAATCTGGTGTGATACACGCACACAACTTCCTTTTACAGTGACCTTATAATTAGCCAAAAATTTCATTTTTAATTTTTAAGCATTATTTGTCAGACATTTTCAAAAATTACAATTGCTAAAGAAACCCTACAAAATGGAGCGTTAGTTCAAGAGACAAATTTTTTAAGCTGAATTCAAAAATTAATAATATACCGGATGTTCTATTTAAAATATAAGTTCATAAAAAAATAGGAAAAAAACAAACGAAACTTTTTTTGGTGGTATTCAACTGGAAAATCACCTATCTTTCATCAATATAAATTAAAAATGTAATAAACATGTAAAGATTGAAAAAAAATCGTTTTAAGAGTTGTTTTTGAAAAATTTTCTTTAAAAGCTTGCTGTCGCATCTAGATAGTACACAAAACTTATTTATGAAGTTTCAACGCCATACCTCTTTTCGTTTTTGAGATATTCTGTTCACAGACAGACAGACACACATACACAGACAGAATGACAGACCAATGAACAAAAATATGTATTTTGGGTTCAGGGGACTTTAAATCTGTGGAAAACTCAATTTAGAATTTTTGGGGTGAACCCAATACTTCCTTTCGTAAGAGAAAGTAAAAATCTTAAAATCTTGGACAATGTGCAGCTAAGAGTTTACCATTTTTGAGAGATAGTATTTTAAAGACGGAGTTCTGTTTTCCAAAATTTACGGCTGCATTATCTGCAGACAATGCTGATATTCTATTACTTGGAAGATTGTGCTTTTTCAAAGAGCTAAAAAATTTTGTCAGCTATTGCTTTTGCTGACGAAATGAAGTCGTAATACATGAAATAAAGGGGGGAAATAAATTTACCCTCTATCGGGAAATGTTATGTCCCGGGCGATACCAACTCGGGACCGGAACATTGGTCATCAAACACGGGACTGTCCCGGGTAAATCGGGACGGGTGGTCACCCTAATGTTGATTCACACACCACTTATAAGAACAAGACACCAAGCCAAATAAACAATATACCAAGACAAAATTACAAAAGCGACTGAACACCAAGAACTTTAAGCAATAATGTTGCTGATATCAGGTTGTTTTACAAGTGGGGTTGATTACCTAAGTTTTTGGAATAGGAATTGGACACTTAAATACGTATACAAATTATACATCATAACAATAAAACATAATATTTCCTTTATATTTGGGATATTCCAAAAGCAGATAAGTACTTAATTGTCCCTATTTTCAGAAAATTGTAGGTTTGTTTAAATATAGTGCTTTTAGAGATCAGCAAATTCCAGGAATTTAGTTTTTAGAAACTGTCCCAGTGACATTTCCACTAACTGGATTTATAGCATTGTAACAATAATTAGCATTTAATACTGAACAGAAAAAAGAGGACACTATTCAATTCAGCAGTATCGGTGTATCCAATATGTAGGAGGAAAGTGGCCTGGAGGCTATCCAAATATTTCCAATCTGTAACGCGCTTTTAAAACTTTCTTTAGTGCAACAAAAGTTATTAGATTCGTCGTATATTTTAAATGCGGCATATGCCGCGGGTTTCAGCTAGTATGAAATAAATAAGAAGTGGGTGAGCCGACGGCCCAGCGAGTAACTGCTCGCCTCTCAGGCGTCCAGCCCGGATAAGATTCCCAGCGGACTCTATAGACGGATTTTTAAAATCGTACACTCCCCGGCTACCACGCTAACACCCGTGGTAGCGGTTAACCCCTAACAAGAAAACCCTTCCTCAATTTCGACGGGCCACCTGCCTCGCTTAAGGGCAAAGAAGGCTCATAGAACCACTTTGTGGTTATAACAGGCCACTGGCCTGTAACAAGAAGAAGAAGAAAAAGAAGAAGAAATAAGAAGTGTTGTTGATTGCACATTTCAGATAAACTGTTTCATGAACTGTCACAGTTTACTTAGAAAGAAAGAAAGATACAAACTTGATTCTAAATTTGAACATAAATAATATTTAAAGTAAAGTAAAGGTTCCCGGTGGTGTTGTTACGATAAAGAAGCTGACCTGCGATTAATTAGATAAAATAATTAATGGTAGTAAAAATCTCAGATTAACCTCCTTAAAGTAAGCACTACACGGAAGCTCTAAAAATTTTCACTTACCGCGCAGGCTGAACTAACTCAAATTCGGCGATATGGTCGTGGGTTCAAACCACCAGCTGTGTACCCTGCAAAGTCTTCAAAAAAAGATATGGGCATCAAAAATCAGATGATTTCGAATAATATAATTAACTACAAGTGATTAGTATTTATTTATTAACTACTAAATAATCTTGTAGTCTATAATGGTAACTCAATATTAAATAATTAAAATAATTTGATCATAAATAATGTTATAATAATAGAAATGTGCAAATTAATTGAAGGTTGCAACACGCACAAAGATCAAGAACCCCTTTTGGGTTATTAAATTAATTGTGCCCACAAGGTAAATCGAGTGATATGCATATCGCTATCATTTAAAAAAACCTTTCTGTTCAGGCTATTGAAAGCAAAAAACGTGAATGCTTCTTTTACAAAGGTTTAATTACACATATAAATTGTAGCTTTAAATATTAATTGTAATTAAATATACTCATTTAAGCTTCAAATATTAAAAATAATTGAATGTATGAGTTTGAACTTTACATGTTAGTAATAATGGAAAGTACAAATTTAAACTTTAAATATTGATAATAATAATGGAATGTACGAATTTAAATTTTAAATATCGGTGATAATTAGATATACAAGGTTTAATCCTGGAATAGCCGGTCCGAATCTGCTTGAAAGCAGGGAGTCCATCCACTTTTATTGTAGTATTTACCACAAGAGTATCACTAACCTCCAACGCCCATGAGTTGCTGTTAGACAATTGCTGGCCGGGAGCTGCTATTCCCGGTGGTTAAAAGCGCCGTGGGTGCATCAGTAATTAAAGCGAAGCCATTCTCAAACTGCAGGAGCTAAGTAGGACGTTAACAGGATTTGAAAATTTAAATCAGGACAGCAACCAAATTCTTGGGTAAAACTGTCAATTAAGAGCTAAAGAAAGATAATTAATACGACAATAGCAAACAGAAAATCTCAATCGTACCTGAATCAAAACTATCAGCACTTCAAAATTAATCGTCGTGGCGTAATAAAGCACGAACGGGACCTTTTTAGAAGCAAGTCGCTTCATCGAGGTGCAGGAAAATAATGCAAACGCATTCGGCCAACTAACGAAGACAGCTGGACGCTGCGACCTCGCGATAAGCGGGCGGAAGTTTTTGGATTTCCTAAATATTGGTACGAGTTGAGCGAACTGGTAAATTGAAATAATTCGAAATATGTACTAGCTGATTATAATGCAAAGACAATATACAGGCTGGTCCTGCAATAATTGGTATGTGGAGAAAACATTCGAACGAAGCCGAAAAATGGTTTCAGTGTAGCTTGAACAAGCGTCCACGTTCGATCAGCAGAGTTAAGCAACGCTCTTTCTCGTCAAAACTTCGATGGAAGTTTCACGGCTACTTCTCTCGGCGCCTCGTGATACGGCTGTTACGGAAATAGTTGGTCTCGGATGTCATAATAACATCATGACAGTCGTTAGTGGGTTGGAATTTCCCATGAAATGTACAGCGACGCCTATAATTGGCTTAACGGCTGTTGGCTGGGTACCAAAATAAATAAATAATAAAAAAAAGAAGTAAACTAAACTAGATGCATGTCCCAAACTGAAAAAAGAGAATCATATTATAATCATCTTATTTTTTATGGGTATTTCGCTACACTACAAAATGAAAAATATTAAAACATGAACGTTTGGGAAGACAAATCAACTTCCGTTATCAATATTAATTAATTAAGTTAAAGATCAACAAGAAATTAGCTTACTTTATTGGAGATCTAATAGAACACGACTAACCTCCTCAATAAATAGCTTGACACTGACAGGCGACTACTTGATGACATCTTTAAGAATGGATAGCCAACTAGTATTTAAATCAATTGAATGTGTAAATCATTTTTTATATAAATTTTTTGTGGTCTTTTATCTTCCTATCTGCCATAGAGAATAGGACCTTTTCCGCAACGCTTTCTGGTATATTTATTTAATAGTAGCATTAATTAATTTTGCCCTTATAAATGGTAGTTCGGAATGGGCCAGGTCTGCTTTATATTTGTACCTTGACTGATTGAAAGAATACCAAATAACAGAAATTACATTTATTCAACACTCTGTACATATTAAACCTTAATTGTAAAAATTAATCAATATATAAACTATTTCAAATCGTAAGCATAAATTAAAATTCAATTTGGTTCCGGTTGTGGTTAGGCCACCCAAATGGCAGGAGCAGTCTCGGCTCTCAACTGTTTGACAGTCGCTGGCACTTCTCAGGATAATGGGCAGAGGTTGGCAGTACTGAGAATGTAAACAAATGTCAGTTCCTTTAGTTAATGAAAGCACGATGTTATCAGTTATTTTATTTAATGAATGCAAATAAATTTCCAAATACCAGCTGCATGGACTTTCTCTTGTTTCCCACGTGCGCAACCGCGGATTGTGACTTCTTGATAACAGTGGGCGATGAAAGGCTATCGGGGTTGATAACAGATAGGTCGCGCGTGCCGAGGTCGAATAACCACGAAGCTTGAAGTATGTGAATTTTTGACCTGGAGGAATTGACTATTATGCGGGAAGCTTTACTGTGGCGCCGTGCTCCGGGCACCTGCGTGTAGTGGCGGCGAAGCTATGGGGGAAGTTTCGAGACTTCAAATTATTTACAGTAATGCAGCCCGATCTTAGGTTTGCTTTGTCTCGGATTAATACATTAGGGAAGCTTCGGAAATATGAATCTAAAATAGCACAGCCCGATCTCAGGTTTGTGCTATCTCAAATTAGTAAATTGTGAACACTTCGGGACTTTGAATTATTTCAAATCGCCCGATATCAGGTGTGCGCTATTTGAAACGAATAAGCTACGGGACTTTCAATTATTTCCGAGTAGAGTAGCCTGATCTCAGGTTTATGCTACTTGAAACTAATAAAGTGCGTCGTTTTAAATTAAAAAATTATAAACTTAATGGAGCGGGTCGGGGATGTCGTTCGGGAAGCTGGATCTAAATTTTGTAGAAGAACTCTGGTATAATTCTGGTCTAATTCTGGTGCTCCAACTAAGCCGAGAGCAGAACTATCGACAGTTGAACCTCGCAGCCAGGTCGGGGAATCGGGATAATTTTTCGGAATGATTCTCTGATTACTTCTCCAGTTCGCTGAACAATTTTGGTTTTATATCTAACTGCTTCGTCCCTCCTCTGGACAAACTTGAAAGTGGAAAAGACGCACTGGACGATTTGTCGTGTCGTTCGCGTATAACGGCGAGCTTCCGGCTACCGGCGCTCTAAGATTCTTGTAACGCCAAAAACGCGAAGATTGAGCGCTTTTAATTTCAGATTAAAGTTCAGTAGCGCTTAATCAGAGTGAAACGTGACATTTTGACTTCACTCGAATAGAAGCAATAACATAAGAAATTTAAGAAAAGTGTTTGTACTGTATTTATCGTTTTTGCCAAAGAAAAATATTCATGCACTCCCGCGAACGGTAGACGAATTTCTTAAAATGTTCGTGAAAGTATACGAGTGTTTATTGCATCGACATAACTTTCGAATGTTGTAGGTTTTATAGTTGTTTCAATGGTAGTGTAAGTATGCATTATTTTCACAAACAAGGTTTACACATCAAAGTTTGTGTATATTTTACAGAAGTGAAATAAATTACTTAAATTAAAAATCAATAAGAACTTATTTTATTGGAGATCTAATACAACACGACTAACCTCATAAATAAATAGCGTGACACTGACAGGCGACTACTTGACTACATCTTTAAGAATGGATAGCCAACTAGTATTTAAATCAACTGAATGTGTGGACACGCATTCATCTTTTACTAAAATATATGCAGTTTCTTTGATTTTACGTCTAGTTGATATCGATTCTTTATATAAAATCTTTGTGTTATGTATTTTGTGGTTGTTATTCCAAGCATGTTCTGCTATTTTAAATTTCTCAATCTTGTACCTTGATCAAATTTTGGTACTCTTTCTCATTTTGTAGTGTGGCGAAATATCCATACAAATAAAATGATTATTGAAGCGCCACAAAGAAAATTCAGAGATTATCATATTCTGATGGTTAATGACTGCATTAGATTATTAAATATTATTTACATTATAATATTATAAAGGGTTTAAAAAGTATTTGAAATAAATACATAAGAAATAGATATTTTGAGTTAAGTCAAAGTGACGGATGATACATAAAATTTTATGCTATAGTTTATATAGACTTTGACAACATATAATTGTGTTTATAAAGACCAATCCAACATTTTAGTATTAAGGTTTTCGACTCAGAATTAATTAAAGGATCGCTCTACCTAAAGATTATGTGCCATTTGTAATACACCCTGTATAATATACCCCAAAAGTAAAATGTCTAATGTTACGTTTGATTTATTGTAGCAAAGCTTTAGCTACAGTACACCTCTCATTGTTTACAAAAATGTCAATAGATATTGTTATGGTACATTAAGAGCAGTTTTGGCTGAAGATTAAATGTAAAAATAGAATTTGGGAGATCAATACAATCAATTTAGAAAATTTTAAAAAGAATTGCCTGTTTGAATGAAGTTTATTAAAAGAATTCGAATTTGAGGCAAATTAAGATGAAAGGGATAACATTTGAGTATTCTGTAGGGGTTTTGAAAATTATAAAGTAAATACATGCTCATATCACACATGACAAATGTAATTTCTATTAAAATAATATAGTGAAGTAGGTAACACTCAAATAAATTTAATTTATAGACTGCAGGAATAATTAGAACATAGTAGTTAAGCAGATTTTGTTACGATTATTAGAATAACAACTCATAGAAAAATAGAATGTACCTTTTGATATAATTTTTCGGTCTGAATAAAAATATAGAAGTTACCCTATTTTTTAATCTGTTAGTGTGTGAAAACATTTAAAAGAGTATAACAAAATCTACGAGGTGAAAATTAAGAGAAACATAAAGAAGATTATTATTAATGAAGTAAAAGTAATTGAAGTGAATTGGAAGGTCGTAAAACTAGATAGAAGCAAGCAGAAGAAGCAAGAAGAAAATAAGATTTGGATGGAATTAGTTTATTTTGAGTAATACAATTAATAAGAAGTTACATTGGTTTGAGAATTATCAAGTGCTGGGTTTGTAGAGGACGTGCTAAGGACACGTGGATCTGTTGACGGAGGATAGCAGAGGGACTGCTGGATTCGAGCTATTCTGTTGGTTACTGACGACAGGGGTTGCTGAAGTTTGGAGCTAAGGAAGAAGGATATTAATTGGGGATCATCTGTGATAACAAACTTGCCGTGAAGCTGTAGGAAGAAGGGAGTCTCTGGAAGGTAGCAGTATCACTAGTGAAGTAGAATGGGATATTTCCTGGTGGCAGCTAAGGGTTTGACAAGTTGACAGCTGTTGTCAATAAGCAGTGCATCATAGCAGGACTAAATAGGGATCCGGGCTGTTGACATCAGGAGGAGTGCTGTCTTGGAGGTGATATTGGAACAGAAAGAGTGAAAGTAGTTCAAGGTGGGTTGTAGTTTTGTCCTATCGATGCTATAGTAAATAAAAGACAATTTATTAATATTGAGTCAATAAGATATAAATAGAATGAACATTTGTCATATTTGATTGAGATTATTGATAGCACATTGTTTGACTTGAAAGGTGACAGTTAATGGCATTACACAATTCAAAGTCATTGTTAAAATAAAATTTAATTAACAAGCAACTAGATAATCGAACCAACCTTAAAGAGCCTTAAGGTGCTATCAATTTTAATAATTACATAATTTTGATATTCAAAGATCTTATTCAATTTATAAATAAGAGCAGCCAGCATAATATACATCAAACGTCCTAAAAATACATTTCGTTAGCCGACGCTACAGGACTTCGCCGGCGGTGAGGATGGTGCTTTCGTATCACTCAGTTGGTGTGCCTTTAATTAGATGCGGTGGTAAATCGACTTACAATGCGCTTATAAAGCGGCAATCTGCATATTCGTGGAGGCCCCTTTGGAGGCCTATAGGCGCCGCGCCGCTTTAGCGGCGTAGTGTAGGGGTCCTGAGTCGTCGGGATGTAGAAGAGAGTCAAAGATTCCCTGGTACTGGATTCGGCGGTCTGGCAGATCGGTTTAGGGGCCAGATTTTAACGGTGTACTCTGGTACTGGAGCCGAAACCTAGACAATACGTTAAGGGTTGCTCATAGATTTTCCCCAGTATCGGAGCCGGCGGCCAGGGACAGTTTCAGGATTGGTGTTCTGGAGGGTAGTTGCAGCTCTGTGACTCACCTTTCAGGATAAAGCAAATTTCAAATCGGTGCCGCGAAGCCCGTTTCGTTGCTTCGGATGCCTGCTCTGACGGAAACTCCTATGTCAGAATTAATCGACTGCTTTGAGCTCGGCCGAAAGCCTTCTCTGGATGTAGGCGGATTCAGTTAAGCCTACGGGGCCTAGAAGATGTTGGCTTCTCCAGGTCAAGCTGGACTAGACGGGTCGCTGGACTCATGTGATCTCAACAGCATATTTTTCTTATGCTCTTCTGGATCTCTATCTGGACCATTTCCTGAGGAAATTTACGTAAGCATGCGACTCGCGCTTTGTTGGGCCGTTTTGCTTATCGTCGCTCGTTGGTCGTCAGGGGTCAATTATGGTTTGAGTAGACGGCATTCAAATGATAACGTCGTTAATGTTAATTTATGAAAACTTAAAACATTACTAAGAAATTATGAGCGTACCACAGGGTCTGTTGGCAGCCTAGTTCTACGACTTTTAGAAATATTCAAGATCTTTTTTTGCTTGCTGAAGATCATGATTTAGAATGCCTTTGATGTTACCGTCTCTCCTTTTATGTCGGTTTGTTGGAATTTCGGAATTTCTTAGGGCCTCCGTAATAATTGCTTCACTCATGGCTTGTTTTGCGAGATTAAGAACATGTAATGATAAACCTGCCTTTTTTAAACAGGTGTACGCCTTTTTACTCATCCCTATAACTATCACTTTCCTTAATTTTCAAATAATGAATATTATTTTTAACTTTTGGGGAAATAAAAATCAGCTGCCTTCTTTTCATTCTTTTTAGATATTAAATTGCTAGAAAGACTGGAAATCTACAGTATTAAATAAAGCATGCCATTTTTAGGATAGCTGGAGGTGTAAGCAGACAAAAACGTTTGTCTTAGATAACAAGCTATTTTCTGAAGTTCGAGAATACATCCTTAATTAACTTCAACTTGGGTATCTACTTTGCTCCTTACAATTTCATTTAGGGTGGTTTAATAATATTGTGTTTTTAGGCTCTGATCCTTTCACTTTATTGTCTCTGTAAACATTAATAAGTAGCTGTGTTAATAAATCCAGGAATCCGACGCGGGTTTAGCGCGGTTAATGTGACGATCTCCTAGGTGTAATCCTTGAAATTTCCGCCCTTTGTTAGCGCCGTCTAGACCGCAGCGTCTGAAAATTATGGAAGCTAAGAGAAAAGAACAATGCCCATGTCAAGCTTTTATTAGCGGGTCTTTGTGTTCATTTTACAAGTTCAGACACTGTCTAGGTTATTACGGAAATCCCCCAGTCAGATTCGGATTAGTCTCCTGGAACTGTGCTAAGTAGGAAAAATGTGTTAGCAGGTATGACCAAATCCTTGTCAGTAAGTTTCCCGGGCAAGTGTCATCTGCGGCTTCTAAACAAAACTATTAGACACGAGCTGAATGTGCAATCTTAGGGGTCAAGCCAAAGGTGTAATCGGCAGTTCTGATGCAAAACTCTTGCGCAATGCTAAAATGTGCATCACGTATCCGGTTTAGTTTGTTCAGACGCAGAATTAGGGACATTATTGGTTCATACATGGCGGTTTTCCTGCATATTTTTGCAGTTTGCATCTTGTGGCTTCTCCAATGCGATTGCGTTTTCTAAGTGTATTAAAAATGAAGTACCTGCAATGTTAATACGTATAATAGGTTAACTAGTTATGGAATTCTTATATAGGATTTATTGTATATTAGAATTCGATAATTACTTTGAAAAATCTGTAAAGGGCTTTACTCGGAACTTCCCTCGCAAGTAGAAGTTTTGAAAACAGGAAAAGAAAACATAAAATTTAATTTTTATTGTTGGGTCTAAACTATCCCTATTTATGTCAAGGGTAAATACCTAAACTAAGTGCAAAATATTAGTTTTATTTAACAAATACTTCTTGAGTTAAAGCAAAAATAGACAGAATTAATTTTTTTAAGACGATTATAGTGTATATATTTGACCAAAAGTACATCAGGTTTCGAGTCAGGTAGATATATAATGCGGATGCAAAATATCGGTTTCTTCCAACAAATAGTTTTGAGCTATACCGCAAACAGGCTGACGGACAGACGAGCGGACGCGCAGATGGACAAACGGATAGGCAGGCGGGCAAACAAATGTAATTAAGAAAACGTGTTTTTCGTCATTTAGCGATCCTGAAACTTGAAGAAATCTTGGAAGATACTTTTTTCAGGATTACAGTCCTTCGCCTTTTAGACGAGGGAAAGAAGAAAATTTCATAAGCTCTCTGATTAGAAGCATATATGTATATATTTGTCTCAACTTTTTCTGTTTATTTTAATTGCTGAATACACTGCTAGAGTAAAATCCTGAATAATTTTGTATATCACCTTTTCTGGCCTTCCTATCTTCCTATCTGTAATATGACTTTTTCGGCTTCCCTCGAATGGAAGAAATTGTTGCACAATTAATTGTTATCTAATTGGTGCAAGTAACAAAAATACTAAAGTATAAGTGGTTAATAGCTAACAATTTTTGATTTCTATAAAAGTTACTACTTTGAAACTATTTACCTCAATCTATTGTTTATTTTACCTTGTAACATTTTTAAATTACTCTCTATATCACTTTATGTGAGCCTCTTATATTTCTATCTGCATTTCTATAAAATTTCTTCACATGTCCACAATTGCGTTAATGAGGTGTGTGGCTATTTTAAAATTATTTGCATTAGCTTATTTTTAAATTTCTTTAATAGTAATAACAGCCATGATTTTCCAACAATATATACACATTTAGAAATGATAACACTTCATGAAAAACAACAATCATTTATTTATTTAAACAAAATTTACTAACGATCACACGTACACTTACACGTAGCAAGATATACAAATACACATACCGTGTGTCCACAGGAGTACGCACCATAGAGATAAGATAATGCTAATAGAATATAAATATCAACCAGTGCTGTGTGCACCGTCCCTTTTCTTGTACCATTTATAACAATATCAATTCTCATTAAATCACACATATAAACTGTCACAAGTGACATTTGTTTCATACAGGGGCGAGTCAGAAGCCAGAAAACAACGTTTTAGCGTCCCGGCGATACAGTATTAGCCGATCTTTCTCTTCTATTAGGTTATCCCTATGGTGCGTCCTCCTGTGGACACACGGTATAGAGCGTACCCTGGCATTTCGACAAGGCTATGTTAACGAACGAATTGAAGGTGATGCCGAAAGTCGTAAACCGAAAGAACGACTGGAATGATCTGATCCTCGGCGTTTCCCTGTCTGTGTTTAAATAGTCTCTCGTCAGTTGCGTCAACGGAGGGTTTATTGCTTGTCAGTGGCCGGCTAAATCCTGGGTTTCCTCGAAAGTGCAATTAGGCATGGTTCACCGTTTCTGGTGCCGCAGTATATACACTGCTTTATTGCCCATTTGCTGCAACCGGATGTGTTCTCAGCGGAAGTGCTATGTTACCTTTGTGCGAACGTCTTGCGTCACTCGAGGGTTTTATTACTCAACTCTTCATCTGCGGGCGGCCAATGGGAATGTATCGATTCGTGCGTAGCTGGGCGTTATCTCGAAAAGGGTTTAGTAGCTAACTGCTGTTTGCTCCCGAATCCCCCGCAGTTTATAGATGGCATAGGGTTGTCGAGATCTTACTTCTAAATTGTGTTACATCCATAGTTAGTTACCTGCTAATTGAGACTGCATCTAAAGTTTTCACTTATAGTGATTTCATTCGCTGTCTTTGTACGTTTTTCCGGGGTGATTTGCGAATGCTGCACTTAACCATGTTTTTGCTATATAACTAATATCAGAAATATCGCGCAATTACGATCTAAAATACATGCTTAATGTTACCTTTATGACGAATAATACTGTTTTTCTGTTAATGGAAAAAACGTGATTTGTTCAAAAATATTTAAAGTCACTTATTTATAACTTCAGTTGTCGTTCTGTGATTTAAATGTTCTTTTACAATTTTGATATTTTTATATGTAAATGCACACATGCCAATACTGGGAAGAGCTCCATTTAAATGGTAACATATTTAATTGAATTATTAAATGAACATTGAAGCCTAAACTGACAAACAATAGGCCGGAAGGATTAAAACAGTTTTATGAATTTTAGTGAAAGGTTGACACACCTTTCATAGAGATTTTGTAAATTTTAAATACACTTTCAGTTCTTAAAACTTTTATTTTTACTATAGGCTAAAAATTTAAGAGGTTTTTTAATTAATTTATCTCGTTAGTTGTATGGTCTTTAGCCTTACAGTTTTATTTTTTTTAATACCAATACTAAATATTGTGATTTTTTATCTGTACTACGACCGTTTGTTGAAGAATAGAACAAATATTTTTTATCTCTACATATTTTCCATGCAAAGCTTTTTAATGTAAAATAAAACTAACCACAATTAAGCTCGTAAACAGTGTGAATATACATCAAGCTATTTAGTAGCGTACCTGAATATTATGTTCGTTTAACACCTTTTATACATTTATAATTTGTTTATCTTTACTCATGGAACCTAACCCTTGTCTTTTCGTATACAAAAAATAGTATTCCATTCTATTGCAAACAAACAAAAACAATAGTATTACTATATAAAAACGTGTATTCGCGTAAAGACTTACGAATTAATTTAGAAACATTAAATAATAATACTTTTTAACTGGTTTAATTGACACACCAAATTTTTGTTGTTTTGGTACACTGGTACATAAAAGGTTTAATTTTACTTATATTTAAATTTTAACACAAGTGACTTCAGAATTTTCTAAAATCTTAAGACTTAAACTTAAAACTACTCTAATTAATTCGATGTGATGCTAAAATCTCCTCAATTTATTTCTATATTCAAATATGCGCTCAAAAACGTTTGTCAATTGTTTTCTAAACTGGCTATCATTCGCTAAAAATTTGGCATGTTTACCTAAATGGTGATTATAAACACAAGCAAACTGGTCAGGCCACGTGGCTTCATCGAAAAATCAATACTTTTATGCGGGAATCATATCCAAGACCGCGAAATACATAAACAAGTGGGAAACCTGCATCTTAATTAATTATTACATTAATTTAATGTAATCTTAAAATTTATGTACGTTTTAACTGATTTACTAGACGATGGAGCTGTAATCCATTTTTCAATCAAATCCCTCGAATGAGTTTGACGGATAACTGCCACACCACATATTCGTTGAGTTAAAGTTGATTAGCAATGCAACCCTATGACTCGCATTAGTGCCGCAGCCCATTCTACGTTGACCTAGTTTCAGCTATGGAAGGTACAATTTAGCAATAACCTCATCTTCTCGCTTCTTATGGTTTTGCGTGTTTACAAGGTTATATCAACACCTTCACCATGGTTTTGATTGTGTTGGCTGCTCCCTTTGCCAATTTGGAAATTGCTCGAAAATTAGCCCGAAGCTGTAGACCAACTCGTCCCGACTTGAGTTAGGTTGTAAAGATGCCATCATGATCTCCAGATATTCTGTGATCTGCTTGTGCTTCACCCACTGTTCGTGCTACTCTACCAACATATGTGCTACACTCTATTTCTCTATTTTTTTAGCCTGTTGTATTCCAACTTTGGACATAGGCCTCCTCTAAAGCTTTCCATGCGTGCTGTTCGCATCCATCCTAAACCTCCTGTTCTTTTTATATCGTCTACCCAGCGCATCTGTGGTCTTCCACGATTTCTTTTCCCGTACTAGGGCCTCCATTTATAATTTGGAGTCAATTTCTTGCCTCCCCCAAAGTCCATGAGGCGGCCTGTCGAGACAGAGTGGGATTCTGGGATTTGATCCATACCCACCTGGGGTGTCATTTCAGATATTGACATTTCCATATTTAGAGGGGTTTGGCATTAAAACGCCATGTTTGCCAGACGTGTTGGCGAGTTGGTTTAAGGATCAGGAAGGGGTAAGATAGTGCATGGGTAGGATTAGGATTAGGGACATGGTTCCCTCTAAGAGTTTGGAGGAGGGGGAAGCCATGAGCTCGTGTGGGCAAGGTCGCTAGTCCTTGAAGTAGGTTTATCCCTTACCGGGATCGTAAGAGAATACCTACCCACTACCACGAGTGCGACACTACTATTGTTAATTCACTCACTATTATTTGTCGTTGCACATTATGTAATCTTATGTAAAACGAGTGTTCGTTGTGTACAGCTCAAATTGCTGCTTTACCCCAAATATATTTGTATTGATTTTTAACTAATGAATTTTGTTTTGAATTCATAATTGTTGTATTTTTTTAATAAGAAAGCTTTTCATTTCATATACAAATTTTTAACATCGAGTTTTCTGCTAGTTTTTAAATATTTATTAATTGATTTTATAAACTACAAGACATGCTTTCTCAGCATCGGCCTTATTTCTTTAAAAATTAATTAATTTAACTTAAAATGCTCTATTGTTGATTGTCCCCGATTGTCCCTATTTGTAAATATAGCAACATATATGTTAACGCTATATGCGTTGGAGCCTATGCGCAGTGGGCTGTTATTGTTATTATTCTGGGCAGTAGTGGCATTCAAATAGGATTGATTTATGCGCTATCCTGGCTTTCTATGCTTCTACGGATACTGTTTTCTTCTTTAGCTACTATTGGTAGGTTATTCCACCATATGCGGTAACCTTCGTTTCAGACATGTGACCTTGGATTTGGTGGTGCAAAGGAATTTAAGGTTTCTCTAAGGTCATTTTTGGATTAATTTCGGGTTCGTACCGAAACGTCGTGTGAAAAACACTCAGACAGTTAAAAAAGTTTGCTAAACATTTAATAACAATTCAATTTTATCAACTCGTAGAGGGCATAAGAAAAGTGAGAAAGGAATATGTTAAAATGGAATTTCGTTAGACAAGGATGCAGTTTTGGCATTTCGACTTTTGGTTGCTCAGAGAAGAGCAATAATGTGTGGATTTGTGGGGGTTGTTGGAAGTTGTGAGGTATTTATGAAAATGATTTGTGTTTTCATATGTAAAAAGTAATTTAATAAATGTAATAATGCCACATTTACTTAATATAAGGCCACATTTTAACAGTAACTGGCAAATTTATATAACTATGCTAGGTGATAGAAAAGTTTTGAAATTAATAATAATAATAATAATAATAATGTCATTATTGTGTTTCAAATAAAATCAAAGGAATTCATTTCGAAATGAACAAAAAATATATCTTCGTAACAACCGCAAGGCGTGATTCAGCCAGGAAGTAACCAGACTGCTCTTCCATCAAACAAAGAGTTTGCAATTTTCGATAAAAGGAATTACACACATATTTGAATAGCAAAAATACAATAAACAGGATTCAATCGAATAGGATTGTATAATTTCCCAATTAAAATGCGATTTAAAATTAAAAAAATGTTTTGTTAAGTGCTAAATACCAAATAATGGAGTGCATCATATAATGTAAAATACATGGTGGAAGTTGCTGTGAACTGGTAGGGGTTTAGACTGCCTGCTGTGAGGTGGTACCACAGAGCGTTTTAAAAAAGTTAGGCTAATGTTGTATATAAAAGATGGGAAAAAAATGATTCGGAAAGAAAAGATTTAGGATAAATAAATTAAACGGTAATGTCTAATTAACAATTACCTGAAATAAGCTAAGCTGTTGAGTTGAAAGGTTGAGTGAACTCTCAACGTAAACTTTATATTAAGGAAATCTACATAACCGATATAGAGTTTGAACGATAAAAAATATTTAAAATAAAGATGAATTAAAAATGCATATCCCAACCTGAGTAAAGAGTTTAATGTTTTAAAAATTATTAAATGAGCTAGTATTGTAATGTATTTGACAGAACACAATTGGTGTACCGGGTAAATTAGTAATATCATAGGTTAAGTCCAATCTCATATTTGAAGGAACGAAAATTTATTTCATGTACCCACATAGACGATCATTGCAATATATTATACAAAAGTAGATTGAGTCATTATGAACCTATTAGTTTAATTTTGGTTTTTTAGTGGTTAAAGCTGGAAATACTTACATTTCACTCTATAGACCACTTACACATGTGTATAACGTGGCAACTTAAAATAACTCTTTTTATACTTTTCCTATATAACTTTTCAACACATTTGGTTTATTTCTAAACTTGTTATATTGTTTCGAGAAAGAATAGGGGACAGGCTAGTGTTGTTTCGTACATTTAAAACTTTTAATCGTGTTCGAAAGAAATAGCTATTTATGCAACACGTGCTAAAACTTGATGTTTATGCATGATACATGAAAATTAAATAACATGTCGAGTGCAATAACACTTTTAGCACGAGTTTGCCTACAATATTTTTTCTACGACCTTAAATTTTCTGTTATTAATCCATAAATGTCGATTTAACAAAGGTTTGCATTTATGACAGTTATAATTTATGTCACAATAAAGAGATGGCCTTGATGCGCAGGTGAATGTTTGTGGAGCCAGTGCTGTCAAAGTCAGTTATCAAAGGTAATTATTATAGTACACATTTGACTTTATTCATTACATAACGCTCGAATTATTTAAAAAACACTTTACCTCTAACGCAAGAAGTAACTAGAATAACTTTACAACCTCACTTTCAGTTCGAAATTGTAGTTTTATAACCTCACTTCACTTTATAACACATGTGCTAAAAGTAAACAGCTGATCTCATTTTAAACACTCTAAATTATAAAACGTCATTTTTAGTGAAAAAAACTAGCGCCAAAAGGCCTACTTTTAGTGGTGGTCGTAGAAAAAATTATTTAAACGGGCTTTATCCCTTTATTCAACATTTTCCGAAACAAAACAGAGTATGACAAGTGCTCTGAATAATACTCCGACTGAGTACTTGAAGGACGTGTCAATGTAAGAAGGACCACTTTGAAAGATAAATTATAACATTTTGTTATCAGTTTACTGCAGTCCGGAAACTTCATCGTCAGACCTGGTATTTTAATTTTTACTTTCTTGAACCTCTTTTTTAAAATCTGATTCAGTTGTACAAATCCTGGGTCATTTTTCTAAAACACATCTTGTTTTAGCAACAGTCAAATTAACAGAGGAATTAATTTTAAGTATGTGAACTAATTTAAGACCCTAATTTTTTCCATAGCCACCTTTGTTAAGAAATTGATAAGATCGTACTGCAGTTATCACACGTTTTAGTTGTTCCATAAGAATCTATTACAAAACGTCCTTGTTGCAATATTTATGGCAATACTTGGAAAATCTACACAAAAATTAATTATAAATGCTATTTCTGATTTATAATAAACGTCTGCAACTTTCCATTGATTTACTTCATTTTAATTGCCCCTGCAAAGATAAATAAGTATGAAATAATAATATCGCTGATCGAAATGAAGTTATAAGGGGTATTATAAAATGCCTTTTTTATTTATCATATCAAATTTGAAGTTTTTAAATTACGTAGCAAAAAGACTTCGCTTTTTATATTTATATTGTGAGAACACTAAAGGTCTTATTTTAATATAAAATTACTCACGTAATTGTAGCTCTTTTATACAAAGGGTTTCAAATATGCTTGGAAGGATACCTATTCAGAACAAATTTGAATTGTAATTAGTGTAACAATTTTCAAATCGGTGCTATAAGTATATGTCACAGCCAACAAGATATTTTTTTAAAATTAGCAAACGTATTACTTACCTAAATCGATTTGTTTAATTTACCTTGCAGAATTTTTTATTTAAAGAGCAGGCAAGATGGTTGAGCGACTGTAAAGTTGAAGTAGCAGGACTTCAGCAATAGCGGGCGTATAGCCTGCTTCATTCACTTCAAGATTTTAAAACATTGTCGCGGGTTCTGCGTTCCTTGCATTTAGACTGCAAGTTGTGGGTTGCACGCAATAAAATTTATTGTGGTTTTACAACCAACCAACAACCGCCAGCCAAACTGGGTAAATTTTACATGCTTGATGTAATTTTGAAGTGTTTTAGTACATATTTGGATTCTGAACGTTACCGTAAGCTGCCATGTTGCCTAATGTTTGCAAAGTATTATAGTTCAGGAATAGTTTGTGAGGAGAAATTGGGCCAATTTGAAAATAATATGTTATTAAGAAAAACAAAAGTGTGAATCTCAAAACTAATTTGCGTGTACCTGATCCGATGTTTCTCACACGTCTGTATATACGTACAGCCATTCTCAAAAGTTTTTACCGTTTGGAAAATGTGGGGGACTTGTAGTTAGGAATAATGCGTAGGTATGGCACAAAACGTTTTAACAAAGGATTCAGGGGGCTTCGACGTTTAGTATTAGTATTAGTATTAGTAATGAAGCAGAAGAAGCGGTCGGTTCTAGCCCAACATTTTTAGGGACGGCAAATTTTTGATAAAAAACAACAATCGCCGTAAAATAATTTTGGTTATGGGTATGAATAATTCGAAAATCTCAATAGGAATTGCAATACAACAAAAGACAAAACTTAGCTTTAAGATGGCAATTACAAATTGTATTTCAGAGCCACCGTTTTCAAGTAACAAACGACTTCCGGGATTGGACCGTGTCATGATTGAGGTCTAAGAACACGTTGAGTTACCGTGCTCGTCTATCCCTTCCTTTGCAAAGAGTTTCGCCTCTGGCGTGGTTAATACGTTGAGTTACCGTGCCCTTTTGCTTTTTTCCTCCTGATGAAGCCCCTTACGAAAATGGGCGAAACGTTGAGTCCTTCGACCTCACTAATGACACGGTCCAATCCCGAAAACCGTTTGTTACTTAATGACAATGGCCGTTAAAGCCTTCGAAATCACCGTTTACAATTTTAAAAGCGATCAAACACTTTTGCAGAGCGTAATTATCGCAAGACTCTTACGGCGTCTTTGTTGTCTATAGAGTCTGATTTGCTGAACAATATAAATTTTGCTAATTTAATTACGCAATTTGCAAGTGCCAAAGTCTGACTTGCGGTTGCGAAAAGATCAAGTATTTTTTACTGAGGATATATACAGGGTGTAACTTAAATAAGTCGAAATATTTCAGGGTGGTAATCTTTATCCAAAGAAAAGAGGTTTATATATTTTATTTAATCGAGAACCCTTCTACCGATTGGTGTAGGGTGTTACAGTGTTTACTTAAATTAACTAACTACCCTGTCAGAATGTTTACTATTATCTAAATATCAAAATAATCTGAATTCTTATCTTAGTCACTCACTTGTGTGTTTTCATTTACCTCACTAGCGTCTTTCACTATACACAAACTTCCGCCACTCTTTTCTCTCTTGGGCTTTTGCCTCTTGCTTCCAGTATCTTCTCTATCGTCTTATCCCACTTCTCTTGTGGCCTACCCCTGTTTCTTCTCCCGGTGGTTTTTGCCTCCCATATTTGCTTCACCTTCCTCTTTTCATCCATTCTCTGCATATGTCCTCACCAGCTGAGTTGTCGGTTTTCTATAACTCCTGTCACTGGGTTTATTTTTAGCTCTTCTCTAATTTGTGCACTCCTTACCCTATCTCTAAGTGTCACCCCTCTTACTCTCCTCAAAAATTTCATTTCCACTGCTTCCACTTTTCTCTTAATCCTTTTTGACATCAACCAAGATTCCGCTCCATATGTCAATATCGGTCTGAATATTGTTTTAAATACCCTCACCTTTGTTTCTCGGGACACTTCCCTCTTACTTATAAAATACTTGTTCATCACTTGGAATAGTTTATTTGTTTTCTCAATTCTTTCTGTTATTTCTACTTCTTGTTTCCCTTGTTCATCTATAGTCACTCTCAGATAGTTAAATTTCTCTGTTTGTTCTATTTGGGTCCTAGGTGGTGTAGCTTGAACAAGCGTCCACGTTCGATCAGCAGAGTTAAGCAACGCTCTCTCTGGTCAGAACGTGGATGGGAGTTCCACGGCTGCATCTCTCGGCGCCTCGTGATACGGCTATCACGGAAAAAAGTTGGTCCCGGCGGTCATAGAAAACATCATGACAGTCGTTAGTGGGGTTGGAAGTCCTCATAACTGCACAGCGACGCCTATAA
Source organism: Agriotes lineatus (assembly GCA_940337035.1). Lineage (NCBI taxonomy): Eukaryota > Metazoa > Arthropoda > Insecta > Coleoptera > Elateridae > Agriotes > Agriotes lineatus. The sequence continues at coordinate 146,559 of CALNHX010002957.1, forward strand.
TTGGCCTAACGGCTGTTGGCTGAGTGCGAATTAAATAAATAAAAAAAATAAATTTGTTTGTCATTTATTTTTATCTCTGTGTTCTGTCTTTTTTTGCTTATCACTAGTATTTTTGTTTTATCCGTGTTTATTTTCATCTTGTTTTCTGTCAGTGTTTTATTCCATATGCTTAGATTTCTCTGTAGGTTTACTTCATTTTCTGTTATGAGTACCACGTCGTCTGCGAATACGCACTCTGATATATATATCGGTTGTAGTTTTCTGTATCCTACTAACATTTTCTTTGTTCTGGTTGGCATTTCTTTATTAGTTCATCCATTAAGATATTAAACAGTGCTGGGCTCATCACTCCTCCTTGTCTCAGAACTTTCCTAGTTTTAAATTCCGTAGAACTGTTGTTATTGCTGATGACTATATTTCTAGTATTGTTATATATGCTTTTGATTACTTTGCACAGCTTTGGGTCTACTCCTTTGTTCTTTAAGCTTTCCCATACTTCTTTTCTGGGCACTTTGTCGAACGCCTTTTTAAGGTCAAGGAATGCTAAGAATGTTTTTTTATTGTATTGTAGTCTTTTTGCACTTATTTCTTTGATGGTGAATATATGGTCTTGTGTGCCTCTTCCTTTACGAAAACCGCTCTGCAGCTCTTCCAATGTCTGTTCTGTTATTCTTCTCAGTTTTAATTCCAGTATCCGCTCGTAGACTTTGAGTGAGGTACAAAGCAGTGTTATGCCCCTGTAGTTGTCACACTTGTTATCACCTTTTTTGTGTATGGGCACTATTTGGCCTATTTTCCAGTCTTGCGGTATTTTTCCTCTCTCCAAGCTTTATTGTATATCGCCAGCAGCCATTTCTTCCCCTTTTCACCCATTTCTTTGATCATTTCCGATGTAACCTTGTCTTAGCCCGGAGGTTTCCCTGTCTTCATTTTTTGTATGGCCTCTTACATCTCTTCTCTGGTGATCTTGTCTTCGCCTTCGTTCTGTTCATTTCTGGTACGTTCTTCTACGTCTTCTATATTTGTATTGTCTTCTTCTGCTTCTGCTTCAAGTAGCTCCTCGAAGTACTCTTTCCATCTGTCCATCGTTTCTTTGTTGGTCTTCGTTAATTCCCCCTGCTTGTTCTTCACTCTTGTTATTCATTTTGTTTTTCCCTTTCTTATTGTTTTTAGTACTTTGTAGAAAAGTGTCTATAGAGTCTGATTTGCTGAACAATATAAATTTTGCTAATTTAATTACGCAATGTGCAAGTGCCAAAGTCTGACTTGCGGTTGTGAAAAGATCAAGTATTTTTTACTGAGGATATATACAGGGTGTAACTTAAATAAGTCGAAATATTTCAGGGTGGTAATCTTTATCCAAAGAAAAGAGGTTCATAAAACAATTGCTTTCTATATAAAGTTTCGAAATGCTATAGCACTTTTCTTATAATTTTCTTATTAGTGCAGCTTTGAATCAAATTGGTGTGCAACACACTTGCATAGGGCCCCTAAAAACGTTATATTATCAAGCTTTACAATTAATCTTAGTGGCGGAGATGTGGGTCTATATATTTCGATGTGATTTTAAGGTAACTCATTTAATTCTATACAGAAAGTGTGTTTTCAATCGTTTTTCTCTTACCCATTTCTTGGTAAATTTGATGTTTCTAATTTCCTTCAGAATTTTTGCAAAAAGTAGCATTAAATAACGAATTAGAAAAATCAAGTTTACCAAGTAACTCTGAGATATGGCAAAAAAAATCGGAGAAACACTTTCTATCTAGAATTAAATGAAATCCGTTTTAATTTTCTACAGGGTGTCATTATTGTTCTTATTAAATTGATAGCACTGATTACTCATAGTTTATAGTATACGAAATTTGGTTTAAATAGCTGCACTACAAAGGAAATTATAATGACCAAGACAATATTTTTGAGAAAACTCTTAACACCCGCATATATCGAAAACGAAAATGTGTTGGGAACTTGAATATATGCATTTTTTTCTTCAAATTGGGTAAGGAAAAAGAAAGCGAATAGTGCAGTTGGTAGAGCAAGTCTTCGGTTGGAATTATACGAAGTACGGAATTTTTCGGTATCGGGTTTGGTGAGGCAGTTGAGCACCAAATTAACTATGCTCTACTCAGAACCACAGAGAGATAGAGTAGCAAGGTCAACACATCAGCAAGATACACACCTAACAGAATGGTTGCTACGCAAGCACAAAAGACGAGTTCCAACTTTTTAACCCTAAACCGGGGCAAGTTGAGTTGCTAAAGCACCAGTCTTTACACCTTTAGGTAAAAAGAGGTTACAGATAATACATACATACAAATTGCCTAAGGATTATACGCTGAAATATTTCGACGTACTTGAGTTACACCCTGTATTTTAAGAATACTTTTTTTTTTGCTTTACTTATTTAACTATCTATTGCCCATTTTAAATTTGTTTCTGATATATCGTTTCTCTTTTTAATGTTTTGTTTTAAAAGTAAATACCTTAAGTTGGTTCTTTATTCTTATGTAAATATTGTTATGATATTCCCAGCTCTTGCTTTCAGTTGTGAATATTAAAATATTGATTGCTTGATATGATATGCCTGGCTTAGTTTGGTTTTATTTGTTAATTTAAAGTTTTAATTAAGTATGACTCTGTGTCAAGGGTTGGGTCTCTACATACAGCCAATGTTATTTGAATATGTAGTATAAATTGTTATGATTTCATTGAATGTGCCCGTTTACGCGCTGCTTATTTCACTAATAGAATATCTTTGTACGGGATCTTTGAAATTATGAGAATTTTCTTAATGTCAACTGATAGTAACCTAACCTCAACATATGTGATGGAGTACAAATTGAGTAGGCATATTTTTAACAATTACATCTGCTACAACTTATTGATGCATCGCCTAGGTGATTTAACGTAAGTAAACAACGCCACTGTAAACAAAACACACGCAAAGGACGCCACCGAAATACTCACTAAATTTTTAGGGAAAAATTGCTGACCTTGGGATTCTGCTTTTGCGACGGATGTTTAGGCCTGTGACGAACCACCAGCAGCGTCCTTGATACGTGGCCCGCTCTGTTACGGTTTTCCTGCCTTGCAAGCCTCCTGCAACTTGCCAATGCGATCCCTGCAGGTAGCTCTCTGCTCCCGGATCCAATCTCTGCTTCTGGCACAGCTAGGGCTCCGCTGCGATGCACCAAGGTTGCTGCAATCCCCGTGCTTATTTGACCTCCGCTTCTTATATTGGATTTCCAACTAATTTCCGGAAAAGCATACAGAACCAAATGTTCACATAGACTCCTTTTATCACCTGCAGCGGGGCTAGGAATAACTGCAAACTCTTGCAGCCCATCCACAACACTGAACAACTGGAAACACTTGGTAAAATTGTATAAACCGGTATTTATTATTTCTTTATATATATAATTTTATATTGGAATTTGTGGGAAGACAAACATCCACCAATTTTGTTGTGGCCCCATTTGATGTTACATTGTTTTCGTGTTTTTTTAACTTTAACTCAAGGTTAATGCTATTTGACTACAATTTCAAATTAAAATTATGACTATTGTATGGGATAGTTTAATAAACTATTCTTAATGCTTGAATAATTAATTCCTATTGTACCTGTATTATTAGCTTAAGTTGCGTTGATTGCAATATCTTATGTCTGTTCCAATGCTTTTGTTTATTAATGAAAAAGGAGATATTAACCAGTTTGTTTTATTTTATATTGTAATAGACACAAATCTTGCATACTTTAAAAAATGGGGCGGCAAAAAATTGGCGCTGGTTGTACATTAGTTGTAGAGATATAAAACTAACAAATCAGTAGCATTTTTTCTTTTTAGAACATCTTGGTTCATATTCATCAACTTTAGTTGTAACGTGCAAACGTAACACCTAATAAACTAAGGAACAGAAAACTATCTATCTATGCCTACTCTTACCAAAAGATCTCAACTTGCTCTTAACATCATTAAGCAAGAAGAACAAACGGGCTTAAAACGATGTTCAAAATAAGTGTGAATTTCGCAGAATCACCCGGAAGCGATGTTGAAATGATAAAAACGTATACTACTCGAATCTGTACATGTGTACATGAGATGATTGTCGAAAACATTTCAAAACCGTTAAAAAATATTACCCAAATTTAATAAACCTTCAACGTGGTCGATTCAAGACGAATATGATACCCAAACACACACATTTAACACAGCAACACCAACTCTCTGCTAGTCTATATGGCGATACTCTTCAAAGATCCACATGTACCAATTGTTTCTTGGCTAGTTCTTTAAGTTACATTATTGGGTTTGTCTCCCCGGTGCTGTTTTCTCTCTGTTTTGAGTATTTCGCTCTCGTTGTTTTTTACTTTATCATACCATCTGACTTGTGGTCGATCTCTACGTCTCTTTTTACCTACCGTATCCAATGCTATAACTTAGTTTTAAACAGCCATTCAATTATATCATGAGTTAGGCCCTGTAAATGTATTTAATATAATCACAATACCATGAATTACGTTACATTAAATCACAAATAAGACAAAAGTAGAAAAACGGCGGCGATACGTAAATAAGCGGTCGAGTAAGCAATAAATAAATATACACAAAAGCCGCGAACAAGAATCTAGCCTGAAGAAACTGTAAGACAAATGTCAGAGGAGCGTAATAGAAGTAATAGTGTCGGGTCGGATACAGTAAAAGAAAAAGATTACAAGAAAAACAAAAGGAAAAAGAAACAGAAGTATTTCAGAGGAGCAAAAAAATATTGAGATCACCACAACTAAATGAAGCAGGACCAGTAGAGAAGGGGGAAGACAGCGGCACAGACATGGAAAATCTGGAAAACTTATAATGGGACTATCCGCACAGATACAGGAAATTAGAACAGATACAAGTAGCACAATTTCGGCCATAACAGGCATTAACGAGCAACTGAAGAGATATGGTGAAGAGATAAGAGTCTTAAAAGAAGAGGCCATAAAGAAGGAAGCGGAGTGGGATAGGGAAAAAATGGAGCTGAGAAATGAAACTGGACAACTAAGCAACAAATTGGAAAACCAAGAGAGAAGGGAAAAGAAAAACAACAGGAGCAGGATTTAGCAAGACGAACACTATCCAAGAAGTAAAGGAATTCCTACGGACTGAAATAGGGGTAACTGCAGGTATAGATGAAGCATGTAAGGTGGGGAAACCTGAAACGAAGATGACCGTGGTGAAATTGAAAAAATTCGAACAAAAAATAGAGTTACTTAAACAAAAAAGGAGATTAGGGCAACAAAATATATACATAGAATGCGACCTCACACAAGAAGAACAGAGGATCCAGGCAGCTATCAGGAAAGTAGCAAGAGAAGAAAGGAACAATGGAAAAAAGACACAAATAGGGTACAGAAAAATGGAAATAGACGGTTTCAAGTATGAATGGTCCGACAAAGAAGGAGGCATCCTGATAAGAAAAAGGGACCAGGCCCCAAAAAACGATTAAGGAACAACATAAAATCTAACAAGATGACGAAAGTGGCTATGGACAAGGAAATGAATAGAAACGATAAAAAGGAAAAACAGAAGCGAGGAAAAACGGTGAAGATAGGTACATCGAATGTACAAAGTATAAAAGAAAAAGAAGAAGAAATAGTGGAAGCAATGATAAATCAAAAAATTGAAATTCTAGGAATCACAGAAATTAAAAAGAAAGGTAAGGGAATAGAGAGAATACATAAAGGATATTGGCTAATATGGTCGGGAAGAAATGAGAATGAAAGAGCGAAAGAAGGAGTAGGTGTAATAATAGCACCAGAAAGGATGAAAGATATAATTATGGAAAAATTTGTAAACGAAAGAATAATGACGATAATAATAAAACTAACAAACGAAGAGACGTGGACACTAATAACAGCATATGGAGTAAATGCGCATGCAAGCGAAGAACAAAAAGAAGCATTCTTCAACAACCTACAAGATGAAATCGCAGAAGGAAGTGAAAACCTAATAATTATGGGAGACTTATATGGAAGAATGGGAAACAAAAATGTAGGAATAGAAAATGGCATGGGAAAAGAAGGTGAAAATGACAATAATGGTGAGAGAATAATTGAATTATGTATAGAAAACGAACTAGTTATTACAAATACAAAATACAGGCACAAAAATATACACAAATTCACAAGAGAACGACAAAGTAGGGGCGAAAAGTCAATAATAAATTACTTCCTTATAAGGAAACAAAAACTCGCATTTATAAAAGATGTAAAAGTAAAAAGACAAGCGGAAATTGGGAGCGACCACTACATGCTAGTGATGGATATGAAAACCCAAAGAGAAAAAACATCGGAAAAAAGAAGAAAGATAGTAAAACAAAAAATTAAAAGCTTTAAAGTAAAAGAACATGAAATACCAAGAGAGTACAGATAGGAAATTCAGAGAACAAAGAGGAGAAACGGGAATAGCAGAAAAATGGAAGACGTTTAAGGAAACCGTCTTAGAAACAGCAAAAGAATGTTGTTGTATATCAAAAATAACAAATACAGATATAAAAAGAACAGAATGGTGGACCGAAGATTTGAAGCGGAAAATAAAAGAGAAGAAAGAAGCATGGAAAATATACTTAAATAAGAAGCGGCCAGAAGACTACGCAAGGTATAAGGAAAAAATAAAAGAGGTTAAACAAAAATAAAGAAAGCAAAAGAAGAGTCATGGATAAGATTTGGAGAGAAAATGACAAGGAATTATAAAGAAAATCAAAAATTATTTTATGGAACATTAAAACAACTAAAGAAAAAGAAAGAGTACAATATGGTGAATATAAAAGATAAATACGGAAAAATAATTACAGAAGAAAATGAAATATTGGAGAGATAAAGACAACATTTTGAGGAACTAACAGAGAACAGTGCAAAAACAAAGAAGGCAACAAACCATAGTAGCTACAAGCAAGAAGTGGAAAAAATCAGCCAGAAAGAAGTGATAGAAGCAATAAAACAGATAAAAATAGGCAAAGCTACAGGCAGAGATGACATAACACCCGAAATGATGAAATATTTAGGAAAAGAGGGAATTAAGAAAATAACAGATTTTTTAACGAAATAGCCAAAAGAAAAATGGCACCAAATGACTGGAATATAGGTATAATACTACCGATCTACAAGAATGGAGACAAGCGAAACTGTAATAACTATAGAGGGATAACTCTATCAAGCATTCCAGGCAAAATAATGGAAAGAATAATAAAGAAAAGAATAAGGGACAAGATCGAAAACACGTTAGAAGACACACAATGTGGATTTAGTGGAGGAAGGAGCCCCCAAGACCTATTATTCATGTTGACAAGTGAGTGAGAAAATAGTAAATAAAAACAAGGAAATATTTGTATGCTACATTGATTTAAAAAAGGCGTTTGACAAAATAAGAAAGGATGATATATGGAAAGCTTTAGAAGGAAGAGGGATAGGAAGTGGAATAATAGAGGTATTAAAAGCGATGTATACGAATAATAAAAATATAGTAAGAACAAACAACGAAGAATCAAGGAAGTTCAGAACAGAAATAGGAGTCAAACAAGGATGTGTACTCAGTCCACTACTATTTACAATTGTGATTGACGCAGTAGTGAAGGAAGCAAAGAAAGGGGTGAAGAAAGTAAAAATAAAAAACTGGAAAATGGAGGAAATCTACCTGACGGAACTAATGTTTGCAGACGGTATGGCCATCTTTGCCGAATCGGAAATAAAACTACAATACAACCTAGATATACTGAACCAGAAACTGCAAAAGATTAATATGGAAATACACACAGAAAAGACAAAAAGTATGATAATATCAAGCGAACAAAAATACACAATATACATTTAAACGGACACAAAATAGAACAAGTGACGAGTTTCAAGTACCTGGGATCAATAATCGAACAGAATGGAAAGCTAGATAAAGAAATTAATGAAAGAACAGGAAAAATAGGAAGAGTATTCAACATAATGCAAACAACTTTTCTAGGCAAAAGAGAAATACCTAAATGCATAAAACGGAAGTAGTAAAAGAGTAGTCAGACCGGCAATCGTATATGGGAGTGAAGCATGGACAGTCACGGACAAGCATAAATCGAGAATAAGTGCTATAGATATGAGGTTCCTGAGAAAAATTGAGAACAAAACAAGAAGGGAAAGAATAAGAAACGAAACACATAGACAACAACTCAAGGTAACACCTATATATTTTAAAATGATAGAGGGTCAACTAAGACGGTTTGGACATATATGCTATATGAGTGAAGATAGACTTACAAGAAAAATATATGAAGCGCAAACACAAGCAAAAAACAAAAAGGAAGACCGAGGAAAACGTGGAATGATGAGATAAGAGAAGAAGCAGAGAATAAATGAGTAGCATGGGAAGGAATAAAACAAAAAACAGAAGACAGAAAGAAATGGAGGGAAATATGCAGAAAGTAAAACTACACTCGCCTTACACCTAACGGTAAATAAGGCTTATGATTAAGAAGAAGAAGAAGACAATACCATGAATTGCGTTACATTAAACCACAAATAAGACAAAAGTAGAAAAACGGCAACATAGCAAAGATACCTTGACTCTGAAAATATTTGCAAACCAATGGATTAAGGATAAAGTTACAGACATAAATGGGAACAGATTGAACTATATCTATATCTGATTTTTTGAAGGTATATCCGTAGTATGAGATGTAAGTAATACAATAAGAACTAACAGTATAATCTGAAAGAATAAGCCGATATCATGATTCAAACAGCAGAAAACGTAGCTCGATAGAAGGTAGTGAATAGGACTATGGAACGATTCATGCTTGGATACATTTGAGAGACAGAGAGTGAACTTATTACATTACCTAGACTATTGCATACATCTGTCGAACGATGTCATTTGACCAATGATCGCACTCGCTTTTTGAACTTTCAACCAATCAAAAATGGCTTGCGTCGATAATTATTGTTATATAACCACTTATCGGTAATACTCCACCTTATTCATTAAAATGATGATTCGTTAGTTTTTTAAAATCAATTCAAGCAATAGTCACGCAAAATATATTGCGTTCATAGTTCCTTGCTTCGATAATGCTGACCAGATTGCGGTCGTGCAATCTGACCAGCATTATCGGCAAGTCACTATGCACTTAATACATTACTGTTGATAACAGTAGCAACTCATGCTTAAACGGAAACTTACTTCAAATGGTGTGAAGTGCGATAGGTTACATAGTGTAAATTAAAGGTAACCACTAGGTAGATGAAGTAACGATGTAACAATAGATTGTGCAAAAAGTATAATACAAACAGGTATCGAAAGGTTTGGAAGAGATATACCATTATGATGAAAATGGAGGATCCACCATCATTTCCATGACGCAGTTTGCTGCTTCTCTTGTTTTACTTCTGCTATCGATTTGCTTATTTTTCCTCTTACTATAGTCCTCAGGGTCTCACATCTAGTGAGGACGGAAAATGGCACTCCCGACTTACCCAAATTCTATCTCACCGTTCTCTCTATGACATTCAGCTATGCCTCTACCTTGGAATATGAGAGGAATGAGTGTTAAACAAACGGAAATAATAGACAAGTTAGAAAAATGTTAGGTTAAGATAATAGAAATAACTGAAACAAAAAGAAATATCAGAGCGAATACACGGAAATCACTTACCCATTCATAGTAATGCTGATGAGCAAGAACACAGAAGACCAGGAATAGCTCTAATTGTAGCCTACATAAAAACTGTGGAATAAAATCAAAGAACGAAAACTAGTTTTGGAAGCAATAATAACAGTAGACATAAAAATATAATTTGAAGATTACATGCTTTTAGCAATTTATGGATCAAATGGGAATGCACAACAGTCTGATAATGAAATATTTTATGAACAGCTACAGAACATCATAGATCAAACAAAACATGGAGTGAGAATTGCAGAAGATTGTTATCCTTAATAAATAAACAATTTATTTGTTGGATAAACTAAAAATCCTAAGCTGCTTGAACGACCGCCACTAGCTCAATGAAGACGGTCGTGCGGTACTTTAAGTTCTCCAATTAAATTGTTTACATAAGACCGAATTTTTGCAATAACGACGAGTGTGCTCAGGCATAGAACGAGAATTCGTAAACTCCAGCAGTCCAAATCTCCTGAAAGAAAGCTTCAAATGATCATCGGTAACAGTAACAAATAAATTATGCCAGTATGCAAATATCACAATACAATTGGCATAGCAATTAAAGCATACAGTAAAATCAACAATTCCATTATAGTACAAGATTATTCAAATACTCGTAGTAAACTTTCAACAATTACGAGTGCGCTACTATATGCAGGAACTTAGGAATACCAAAATTGAGTACCAATCTATAACACAATACAATTACTAATTGTTACACAATAAATTACCAGTAACTAAACAACAAATAAAAAGTTGCTGAGCGGTCGTTACTCGACTTATTGCAATACTTCAGGAAAATCAATATTTGAATTACCCAGGCCGAAATGCGGCAGCACAAAATTAGCGATCGGATGAGCCGTTTTTCACTAGATTCACAGATCGCAGTGTGCGTAATTGTTATATAAATTTAGTTTAAAATAAAACCTGATATCGGTTTTCTTCGAGCACCTCCAGCATGTTTATCGAGGATCTAGGCGTGCTGGGGAAGTTAACAATCGAGGCATAGCACAGCAAGGTCGCACAGATAGTGGCGGCAACAGCTGAGGCCGAAAACTCTGAACTGGTTGCCCGGAACTGGTTGCTAAAGGAAAACGTAACCCAAAGTAAATTGATGCAAACCTTTGCTAGACGACGAACAATATAAAGCGGAACTCACCCTGGATGGATTGGGCAACGAAAATCGAAGGGTAGGTGCAGGCTCAGTGTACGAATCCGCTAGATAAAGCGAGAAGAAAATTATCTCTCCAAAATTTTGTCTAAACCACACAATACTCCGTTCTGCAGCGAGAACTCAAACTTCTGTAAATACAAAACGGAAGGCCCTTACAGCCGCAGGACAAATAGCTACTGATGAAAGCACCAACACACCTCAGCGGCGTTCCGCCAGACGAAAGCGACGCGCTCAAACAAAAGAAGGCGACCATCAAGAGCGCTCCGGCCGCGTTCGCCTGTCAAGCTAGGCCAAGGAAAAGCATGCAGATAACGATAACTCGCGCCAAAGAAATAGAAAATTATAGACGTAGCCAAACCAAAGTTGCGGAACTAAAATGGCTGCAGAAAAATTGTAACAAGATGCAAATGAAAAAGTTGGATATGATACAGAACGTTACATGACATGCATTGGAAAATGTGGAGAAAGCATTAGATACAATAATGGGATTAAACTAATAAAATCCTTCATATCCAATAACACGATAATCACAAATACGATATTTATGCACAAGAAGCAAGTAGAAGTGAGAAGTTTATAATTGATCATATTGTTGCACAAAACAACAACAGGAGACGAGTAGGGGACACCAGACTTTATACTTGAGCGGAGATTGGTAGTGACCATTAAATAGTACTATCGGAATTCAAAGTTAACAATGTAGAAAGTTGAAATGGCAACAGAAAGTATGAAATGGTTGCAAGATATAAATTAAGAGATGAAAGTTTTAAGAGAAGGTTTGCAGAAACTACAAACCAACTGTTTCAAGGAGGTACATATCATATCCATAAGGAGAGACCTAATGAGATATGGAGGTAATTTAAAGATTTTTTTTTAATTTAACTACAAGGCAATGTACAATCTGTCCAAGGGACATTAATCAAATGAGATAACACTATTAATAACATAATCAAAAACATATCATGTAGGCAGGTCATCCAGTGATTCGTGCATTTACAACTACGTCTTATCTAAGACTTGATTGCTGCTGCTTATTTAAAGTAGCAAAACATATATGTGGCAAATTCAAGACTAAAACCAATAACAAACAAACGTGATTATGGAACAATGACATAAAGAATTGATGACGGAAATTATATGTATAAGGAAGAAATACTTGCCAACAAAAAATGAGGATATTTATAAAAATTATTACGAGAAGACAGTACAAGTGAAAAAGAGGTGATAAATGCAAAAAGAAGAAACGAAATAAAGACGCAATTTGGAATATTAATGAAAAAAATGTATTAAGAAATCCCGTACAATTAAAATAAATCTTTTTGTTACAAATAAAATACAAAGACGGAGATATCCAATAACAACAAAAACCAAAGAACAGCTAAATAGATGGAGCGAACACTTCTAGGAATTACTGACAAGATACTTGAGTGAAGCACCAGAGAGCGACAGCCGGATGGAGGAAAATGAAGAATATATAAGCGAAGAGGAGTTAATGGAAGCAGTAGGAAGACTGAAGATTAGAAACCACCAGGAAGTGGAAAACTGCCCTCAAATATATTGTAGTGAACCTTCAAGTATATTGATATTAATCTGTTTTTAAATTACAAATTTGCCCTATTATGTATTGAAATGTCAATAATTATTATTATTAGAAATATCTCCCGAAGGATCAGGGGTGGACTCTTTTATGTAGTTACTTGATTTCTGAAAAATTGATCTTCTAATATTTTAATCTCATTTGCATAAGTCACAATACTTATGTCAACAACTGTCAAAAAAATCTGAAATTCAAGTGACAAATAGCCAATCTTTACAACGATACACAACAATATTAAAAAAAACGCAGTAAGTAATTATTTATTAATGAGTTCACCATTTTAATTGTCTTTTTTTCGTTTCTAGTTATGATTTTAATAAGAAATCACCCACCTTTCATTTGGTCCGCACTCGATACTGTTGACCAAATTAGATTCGTATGGCGTCAGGGGTATTATGAATGATTGGTTTAGGAGTTACCTCCATAAGAGGTGCCAGGTCGTTGAGATAAATATTATCAAATCGGATGTAAAATTTAACTACTGCGGGGTTCCACAGGGATCTGTTCTCGGACCTTTATTATTTATTATTTATATCAATGATATGCACAGACATGTGAATGGAAATATCCTAATGTTCGCAGACGACACGTCTTTGTTCCATTCAGGCGCAGATCTACATAAAGCTAGCATAAATGTAAGTACCATTATTGCAGCAATTGATGACTGGATCACTTCAAATGGTTTTGTTATGAATGTAAAAAAGACAGTGTTGATGCAATTTAAGACATCTCGAAGTATACATGATTACAGCATATTAGTTCGTCATTGCCATCAAAGTATAACACATTCTGATATAACTAAATTTTTGGGCCTTAATGTTGATCGGCAATTAAATTGGAGTGCACATATAGACATTGTTTGTAATCAGGTATCAAGCCGATGTTATATCATGCGCCAATTAGCGACGGTTATCAATGTGGTATCATTGAAGAAATATTATTTTGCCTTTGTCCATTCTTGTATTTCATACGCTTTGCTGTGCTGGGGTTGTGCATCGGATGCTCGGAGAGTTTTTGTGTTGCAAAAGCGTTGTCTGCGTTATATGCTTAGGCTAAGATCTGGAGATTCATGCAGACATACTTTTAAACAGCACAAAATTTTGCCGTTGCCTTGCATTTACATGTTGCAATGCTTATTGTATGTGAAAAAGAATATAAGTAAACTTCGTACGTTATCCATGTTTAGTAACTATAATACAAGAAATGCAGATACTCTTGAGATACCGATGCATCGCCTCGAATTATTTAAGAATAGTCCTCTCTACAACGGCATAAAAATGTATAATCATCTGCCAAATGTCATAAAAGTGTTGCCAATGAAACAATTTAAATTTTAGATCAAAATGATGCTGCAAAAGCATTGTTTCTATTCTGTTGAGGATTTTCTTAACTATAATTTAATTTAGTTTGTAGAGATATTTTTTCATTGACTAGTCCTATAACATTATTTATATACATAGTTCTATTGTATTTATGAACATGTTCCTGGGATTAATAAAAATATCTATCTATCTATCTATCAACGTTTCCAGATGTCAACCTCCTTTTAACTTGCTACTAGACCCTCTCAAGCACCTTCCGGTAATGCACGGTTCACAGACAGACAAGATGTCCTAACCGTCCAAGATCAGCAAACTCCACCTTTTCTATAGCATTCAGCCAACAGAGAAAACCTGCAGACATCTACTTGCTACCGCATCTGCTACCCTCCTGGAATGTGCTTCTTTTACCCGATGATCCTCCTCTGGAAGTCCCACTTAGCACCAAACAGCTTGACGTAATCCACTTTGATTAATGTAATATTTCAAATGGACAATAAAATTGACCAATTCTATTTGTTCAATGATCCACTTTTGTAGAATAATTCTGCTATCCATTAGGTGGTAGTGATCAAAGGCCATCCATCAGGCTGCCCGAGAAGCTTTCAGGAGGTCATGAATAAAAAAGGACGAAACCAAATTTGGTGGACTGACGACAAAGAAAAAGTGATAATTGGCTGATAAATCAAACTGTGGAAAAATGGAATGAATGCCGAAAACTTAATAGAGAAGCAAAAAACCTGAATTGAATAGAAAATGTATTGAAATTGATATACTAATTGAAGGATCAAAGTCAACGAAAGTGTGGAGCAAGAATATAGAAACCAACAATAACGCAAAATTAAGTAATTAACATAGATAATTGGACTTTATATTATGAAAAACTCCTATCAGAAGATCGAGCAGAATTCAGAACGAGTGAACCGATAGATACTATTACAAATTAGCCTTACGATTACTGCAGGCGAATTAGAATGAACAATGAGAACAATAAAAATCGCAGAGATGCAGGTCCTGGTGCGATATCAGTCCATAACTGATAAAAAAACGGTGGTTAGTAATTGGGTAAACGCTTACTACACTATATGATTAATAATTGTATACGACAGAATAAAATTTCACATTAGTGAAAAAGTTGCATATTGTATTAGTAATCTATAAAAAACAAGCTAGAGGGAAGAACAACTACAGAGGATTAAGTGTTTACAGTACCATGAAGTGACTATTCGGAAAAATATTAAACAAAAACTTGGAAGAAAATAAAAAATGAGAAACCATGTGGCTTTATAACAGGTAGGGGATGTGTAGATAATATTTTATAATACAGCAGCTAAGAGAAAAAAGATGCATTCAGATTTTATAGATTTGGAGAAAGCGTATGACTCAATCCTTCCATAAAAATAAACTATGGGAAGCGCTAGTGCATTTCAACGTTGACCAGTAATTAATAATCATCATCAAGGAAATGTACAGCGGCGATACATTTTTTATTAAACAAAACGGGGCTCTCGTTTAATATCTAAAGTATGATCAAAAATTATTTTCATCTAGTATGGCTATGGAATAGTTTCTAATTTATGAATGCAACTACGTTTATACTTAACTGTTAAACTAGAAATTTGATTACGAGTTGACTTATAGTTGCATTCATAAATTAGGAATTATTTCATAGCCATGCTAGAAGAAAATAATTTTTGAGCATACTGTATTTAGAATGTGTTTTGGAAGACTAGGGAACGCAGGTTCAAGGAATAGGAGTTCCAATGTTTGTTAACACTAAACTTTGCGACGATCAAGTTGTAATGCCGCAAGGTGTATACGATTTACGTTGCAAAATATTTGTGTTACAATATAATATAATATAATACACAGTTGATGCAGAAAACGAAGGAACGGATCACTTGAACAACCAAAAAGCAGAAGCAGACCAGGAACAAGAGGAATAGATACAGCTAAGTGAAGTGGAAACAACGAGAGGAAAGCTGTCGCTGTCGGTATTGATTATCTACGACCGAAAATGGTTAAATGTATGTGTAAAGAAGGAACTAATACACTACACAAAATAATATCACTAGTATGGAAAAAATGAAGGACTGTCGTGATATGACCAATACATACAAATCGGTGAAGGGCTTTATTCGAATTTTCTCTCGCACGTGCAAGTTTTGAAACTCCAAGGAAGACAAGAGTGTTCAAAATTATGTACAAAAGAGATACAAATATCATAAAGTTGTTAATAATACTGAAAAATGAAAGGAAGCTATTAGTAATGCGAAATACATCAATTTGCAATAAAAAAGGACAATACAGGCGGTGGGAAC